>APFE030304724.1:0-30560 GCA_000404065.3 Pinus taeda | reverse complement strand
ATATAGATATAGATATATATTGTATCAGCATAAACAACAGAATATTAAAAGCACATAAACAGTTCTAAAATGGACATAAGCATACACCTTATTTTCAAGCACATATTTAATTTCGCATTGGTTAATCATAAAGACTTGGGAATATTTAATCTTTGGAAGTGGGGGAGGTTCTTGTAAGTTAGACAAGAAGCCTAAGTGCCCCATTTTCAAATCAATTGATAACAATGGTATTGGATTCTATTATGATGTAAACTTGAACAAAGAGTGTGTCTTATAAACTCTTGACAAGTATGGGGATTCTTGGGTCATTATTGGTCCTGTAATTGAGCATGTAGTTTGCAAAGATGTGCTATAGGTTTATAGACGATGCAGGGGTTGGCTCATCACTTATGGCTCTGAAGAATAAGGGTGAACGAGAAGGAAGTGTGACCTGTCATGAGATTTGTGGTGTAGACAATGTTGCAAATTATGTTCATGATTTTGGAGGACCAAAAGCTCCTCAGTGGGGAGGAATGATCCAGGTGGATCCATGATGCAGGAGCATCTGGAATTAGCCAGCAATGTGATGGTTTGTTCATATGCTATGGCTAACTAATTTTAATTTCACTGACTTGAGTGGTCAAAAGTCAATTTTAATCGAGAGGGTTGGATCTCTCGAAAATGATTTGTACTTCATTATTGTAATAGTTAGGAAATTGTCTTACTTTAGATTAAGGGATAAGTTATTAGCATAGGTGTGTAATGGAGCTTTAAATAGAGATATGATTGTTAGAATGATTAAAATAGAGATCAAGTTGTTAGTACAGTTAGAATAGGATTCGACTCATAAAAATAAGAAAATGTAATGAAGAGGGATTAGCTAAGATTATTTAGGATTGAGTAAGAGGCGAGCGTTGAGCGATAGATATGTTTTGAGGCTGGAACAGAGGTTTGTAAAATTGTTGTAATTGAGAGAGAGAGCCAAGACTCTATAATTATTATTGTATTGAATAAATTGATTCAGTGTGTGATTGCACGCCAATTCTGGTGAAGACTCTCATTTACTTACGTGAATTTGCGTTCTGAAGCGCATTGGAGTATTTTCTCTATTTTTCATATTTTCATTATAATCTCATTGTTTATGTGTTAATCGCGGTCATTAATATTAATAATGGGGGTAGAAGGGCACAAAAAGGCTTGATCTTGGTTGAAGGCCTGTACTCCATCCTAACCATCGATCTAAGTTTCAACTGCTCACGTCATAGTTAATAGTGGGGTTAGGCCTATTTTTAACCTGTGTGTTGGTTGTAGACCCACAGGCCATAGGATTTGATGGCCTCTGTTATCCAATGGATATCGGGTTTTAAAGTGATCAGAGTTCAAGTCTAAACACGGACCTGAATTTTTATAGATCAAGGTTTATAAACCATATCGGCTCCATGAGATAGGTAAGCGTTGCACAAGTTCCTTGTGCGATATCACTATCAACCATTGGATCACTGTTGATTGCTGACCGTTGGATTATATCGCATCACGTCATTCAGGAGTGAATGAACCTTGGCTAGGAGAAATTTTGATTTGCGATGTGACTGTCGACCATTAGATCTAGAGAGAGGAGATCAACAACACAGAGTGAAGCGCATGCCTTCTAAAGGGAAAGTCAACATGGGAAGTCAACATGGGACCGGTTGTTGAATTTTTGTTCAATTGTTGTTCAGTTGTTGTTCAGTTTATGTTCAATTGTTGTTCATTTGTTGTTCAATTGATGTTCAATTGTTGTTCAATTGACCTCCTGCATCCTTTTTGGTATCAGAGCACAGAGATCGAGTTTGACTGCAGTAAACATGCCGACAAGGAGAGGAACTGGCATAGGTCGAGGAAGACCTGAAGCAAATGCAGTTCTACTGGAGGATATCTGGAGTCTGCGTACATGGATACAATGGATACTGCCCAGAGGAGAACACTTGATAAAGGAGTTGACAGTGCTGCAAAAGAATCTTCTAAGGAAGAAGAAGAGGAGGAAAATGAAACTCCCAAAGTTATCAAGATGTTGGCTAAAGTAGGTTGGAAACCAAAGGTGGAAATTCCTATGTATGAAGGGAGTCTCAATGCAGAAGAGCTAATGGATTGGATCAATTCACTGGACAAATATTTTGACTATGAAGATGTTAATGACAAAAGAAGATGAAATTTTCACTTACCAGATTGAAGGGTCATGCAGCTATTTGGTGGGATGAACTACAAACATCTAGAACAAGAAAAGGAAAGTCCAAGATCAAACAATGGGACAAAATGGTGAGTAAAATGAAAGCTTAATTTATGCCAAAATATTATCAGTTAAATCTCTTCAAACAGTTACAGAGTTTAAGGCAAAAAGGAATGTTTGTTAAAGAATACACAGAAGAGTTTTATAGATTGAGTATTAGAGCAGGACATGCAAAGGATTATATGGAGAAGGTAGCTAGATATATCAATGGCTTAAGATATGACATACAGGATGAGATCAGCTTACTGAGTCTGAAGACTATTGAAGATGCCTATCAAGCAGGTTTGAAGGCAAAATAAAAGATGTTGAGAAAACAAAATGAGAGGAATATAGGGAAAATTTTAGTAAGAGGTAGAGGAACTACTAGACCAAGTTTTCAGCAACATCAGCAGAAAGCAAGAAGTTCAAGTAGCAGACCACCACAGAGGGGAGATTTTAATAGAGGAATATTTGCACCTAGAGGAAGAGGTCGAGGAAGAGATATTTGGTGTTACACATGTGGAAAATGGGGACATGTATCGTGGGACTATCCTCATAATAGAACAACAAGTCAAAGGAATGTGAATGTGGCTGAGGCAAAGTGAGAAACACCTCAAATTATAGAAAAGGAAGAATCCCCTGATGTAGGAGAATCCTTATTGTTGAAAAGGGCATTACTTAAGGCAACGAAAGAGACTGAAGAACCAGCTCAGAGGAAGAGTTTATTTAGAACTACATGCAAATCCAAAGGTAAATGTTCTAAAGTGATAATTGACAGTGGAAGCACTAATAACCTTGTTTCTACAGAGATGGTGGACAAGCTAGGATTAGCGAAGACAATACATCCTAATCCTTATAGAGTGTCATGGTTGCAAAACAACATCATATTATTATGATAGAAAAATGCAAGGTAGAGATACAGATTGGTACATATAAAGACATGATATTGTGTGATGTAATGCCAATGGTTGTATGCCATGTATTTCTAGGAAGACCGTGGTAGTTTGATTGGAAATCTATTCATGATGGGAGGAAAAATACTTATACTCTGGAGAAGAATGGAAATAAACATACGTTGTTGCTATTGAAGGATGACGCTGACAAAGGAGCACTTGGAAATAGTGTTATGCTGATGAGTGGAAAGGAGTTGTTGCAAGAGGTAGGAAAATGTGAAGAAATGCATTTTGTTGTCGTAGGGGGATCTAAGGTAACTTTAACTTCCACAAACTTAGATGATTTACCTGAAAAAATCAAAACTCTGTTAAATTATTTTGTTGACATTATTGTGGATGAGTTACCAAATGCATTACCACCAATCAGGAATATTAGTCATCATATTGATCTAATACCAGAAGCAAGTTTGCCAAACAAAGTAGCGTACAGATTAACTCCTCAAGGGAATGCAGAAGTTGGAAGACAAGTGCAAGAACTAATGGATAAGGGACTAATCAGAGAGAGTCTTAGTCCATGTGATGTACCAATAGAAATCAGTCCAAAGAAAGGAGGTGAATGGTGTATGTGTACAGATTCTAGAGCCATAAACGAGATCACTATCAGGTATAGATTTCCTTTACCATCCATGGATGATTTAATGGATTGTCTGAGCGGGTCAAATTATTTTACTAAAATAGATCTGAAGAGTGGATATCATCAAAAAAGAATTAGAGAAGGAGACGAATGGAAGACTGCATTTAAAACAAACAGTGGGTTGTATGAGTGGTTATTGATGCCTTTTGGACTCACTAATGCACCTAGCATGTTCATGAGATTGATGAATAAAGACTTGAAGGAACATGCAGGGAAGTTTGTTATTGTTTATCTTAATGATATTCTAGCTTTTAGCAGAAGTAAAGAAGAACATCTAGATCATCTCAAGTTGGTTCTAAGAACTCTGCAGGAAGAGAAACTACTAATAAATCAAAAGAAATGTAGTTTCATGAAAGAAGAATTAATTAACTTAGAATTTTTAGTTTCTAAAGAAGGGTTGAAAATGGATCCAGAGAAAGTCCAGGCAATTTGGAACTGGCCTATTCCAAGGAATATATTTGAGGTAAGAAGTTTTCATGGTCTTACAAGTTTTTATAGGAAATTTATCAAAGGATTTAGTCAGATTTGTGCACCAATTCTTGAAACAATCAAGGAGACTAATCAGCTATTCAAATGGACAGAAGCAGCAGATAGGAATTTTAAGTTGCTAAAGAGGAAAATCATAGAGAAACCAATTTTAGCTTTACCTGATTTTGGAAAAGTATTTCAAGTTGAAACTGATGCTAGTGGAGTTGCAATTGGAGCAGTTTTGAGTCAAGAACAAAGACCAATAGCATACTTCAATGAGAAATTAAATGAAGCGAAGAAGAAGTATTCTTCTTATGATAAAGACTTTTATGCTATTGTACAAGCCTTAAAAAAATGGAGACATTATTTGCTACCAAAGGTGTTTATATTGTATTCTAATAATCATGCATTGCAGTTCATAAACAACTAGCCAAAATTGAACCAGAAACACGCCAAGTGGGTAGAGTTTTTGCAAAGCTTTAATTTTGTGATAAAGAACACAAGTGGTAAGTTGAAAAAATTCGTTGATGCTTTAAGCAAGGTAAATTTCATTATGCAAGAATTAAAAGTTGGTGTTGTAGGATTTGAAGAAATGGTTGAAATGTATAAAGATGATGCATATTTCAAACATATTTACACAGCAATACAAAATCCAATATTTCATAACCAAAGTCAGTGGTTAGATTATCTTATCCAAGGAGGTTTAGTGTTTAAGGGCAACAAGTTGTGCATTCCCAAATGTTCTATGAGGGAAAACATAATAAAGGAGAAACATAGTGGAGGATTATCTGGTCACTTTGGACAAGACAAAACCTTCTCTCAGTTAAATGATTTTTACTATTGGCCAAAGATGCATACTGATGTTAAGACATTTGTTGAAAAGTGCATGATATGTCAACATGCTAAAGGGAGAAGCTAGAATACAGGATTGTACCATCCATTGCCAATACCAGACCGACCATGGGATGTAGTTAGCATAGATTTTGTTTTGGGGTTACCTAAAACTCAAAGGGGGAATGATTCTGTTTATGTTGTGGTAGATAGATTTTCCAAAATGGCACATTTCATTGCAAGTAAAAATACTAGCGATGCAACACATATTGCTAATCTATTTTTTCAGAAACTGTAAGATTACATGGATTGCCTGTAAGTATTGTGTCTGATAGAGATACAAAATTTGTAGGACATTCATGGAGAACTCTTTGGAAGAAACTAGGAGCTAAACTCAGTTTCAGTTTAGCATACCATCCTCAAACAGATGGACAGACCGAAGTAGGAAACAGAAGCTTGGGAAACATATTGAGAAGTTTAGTGTATCAAAATCCTAAGCAGTGGGATTTAGCATTAGATCAGGTTGAGTTTTCTTATAATGAAACTCCAAACTAAAGTACTGGAATGAGTCCATTTCATATTGTTTTTGGGATGAATCCAAGAGGTGTGTATAAGCTCGGAAATTTGGGTAAACAAGAGACAAGAAGTGCAAAAGATAAATAGTTTGTAGAGCAGATGCAGACACTACAAGAAGAGGTCAAAGGTATATCGAAGGAAAGTAGTGACAAATACAAACAGAGAGTAGATATGAAAAGAAGAGAGAAATAATTCCAAGTGGGAGATCTAGTGATGGTGTATTTGAGAAAAGAAAGATTTCATACTAAGACTTACAATGAACTAGAAATGAAAAAGATAGGACCATGTAGAATTGTAAGAAAGTTTTTAACTAATGCTTATGAAATTGAAATGTTAGAAGGGATTGGAATATCACCTATCATCAATGTTGAAGATTTGTATCCATATAAAGAGACAGACACAAAGCTACAAGAGGAAACTATAGAAGATGAAGTTCAAACTTAGAACTGGGAAGAACAAATGCCAAAGACAGTTAAGAGAGGTGGAAGCTATTTTGGAGAAAAGAGTATCCAAAAGAACCAAAGGACAGGTTTATTATCAATATCTAGTCAAATTGAAAAGACAGCCAGTGGAGGATGCTAGTTGGTTGACAACAGTAGATTTGCAGAAGTATGGAGTAAACCATAAAAGTCTAAGGGATGATTATTTTCTTCCCTAGGAGTCTGATGCAGGAACATTTGGACTTAGCCAACAATGTGATGGTTAGTTCACATGTTGTGGCTAACTGAGTTGAATTTCACTGCCCTGAGTGGCCAAAAGTCAATTTTATTTGAGAGGGTTGGACCTCTCGAAAATTATCTGTACTTAATTATTGTAATAGTTAGGAAATTGTCTTATTTTATATTAAGGTATAAGTTGTTAGCATAGGTGTGTAATGGAGCTTGAAAATAGAGATTTGATTGTTAGAATGATTAAAATAGATATCGAGTTATTAAAATAGGATTTGACTCATAAAAAGAAGAAAATGTAATGAAGAGGGATTAGCTGAGATGATTGAGGATTGAGTGAGAGGCAAGTGTTGAGTGATAGATAGGTTTTGAGGTTGGAACAGAGGTTTGTAAAATTATTGTAATTGAGCGAGAGGGCTAAGACTCTGTAATTATTATTATATTGAATAAATTGATTCAGTGTGTGATTGTGTGTCAATTATGGTGAAGACTCTCATTTACTTCTGTGAATCTGTGTTCTTGATCTGAAACGGGGCACTACAGGCTTCTTGTCAATCAACAAGGACCTCTCCCACTCCAAATCTTATATATATTCCCAAGATCTATGCTTATGATTGATAATTTGCGAAATTAAAAGTGCTTGAAAGAGGTGTATGCTTGTGTTTGTTTTTAGACTGTTCAAGTGCTTATGTACATTTGCTTATGCTGATGCAAAACACACATAACAGTAAATACAATGTAGCAAATAAGAAAAAACATGAGACAACAATATAATATGGAGTTCACCCTGATTATGGCTTAAATTCTTTTACAATTTCCACACTTAACCCCATAGGTTTACAACTGTACCTATGGGCTTCGAATACCATCTTACCCCTGGTTTTCATTACTCTATAGACAAATCTAGGCTTCTCTGGACTAGACTCCTTCAGTCAGTGCTCTGAGTTATCTTGAGCTCTAGCTTGCACCAACTCCCTCGGAATTCTTTTACTGTCTCTGGAATTCCTTCTTTTGTCTTCAACACACTTTGGACATCAGCAATAGCTTGATCATTTGATCTCTTTGTTGTTCTGCAACTTCACTACAACATCATGGCTCTTAGAATTCTTCTTTGAGCTCTCTGGCTCTGTGGCTCTACCTCCAACCTTTGGTGGCTCTACCTCTATTAAGCACTCTTGCTCTGCAGCTTTGGTGGCTATCCTCTATTCTGAGCATCTCTGGGTTCATCGTGTTTTATAACACGTTCTATTACAACAATCGCTTAAAGCATGAACTGACTATTCATTAAAAGAATCAATTTACAAATGAAAGGAATGATAGGTGCGAGTAACTCAACCATTTGTCCTTCCTCTGGCATAAATCCCGAAATATAACCTAATAATGGAATACACGGAAAACTTCACAGAAACCCAACCATGAGCCTAAATCCAGAACTGAAATGAAATTTAGCCGCATCTATAATCCTTTTGGGTCTTCACATATCACAAGTCGCATGTCCTACTGCGCTACTCCTTCAATCGTCGATCCAATCACAACCATTGATCCCTTTTATCCATCTGACGACTATAATGGAAGCACTCGTCGTAAGTCTTTAAGCTATGGGTCCTGGTTCTTCTCCCTTGGTTCATTGCGATGCGACTTAATCTGGTATGTCGATTTACCTTTTGATTCGATGGTTCGCACTACACCTGAAACATCAAGCAGTCCGCTCAATCCCCACCGTTGATCTACGACCTCCAATCCAACGGTTGTCAGCTATTTCGGGTGGCCCACTTGTACGGAGATTACCCGCTCAAAAAAGCGATTTTCTCTCTCCTGCGGTGTGCTACGTGTTGTCCAGTGTATGGAATCGGGCAGAGCCTCTCCAATATTATTTACTACCTGGAGCCTACCTGAAATACTGTTTACCACCTTCCTTCCAGAACTCAAAAAGGTTTTAGCTCATTTTATATAAATTCTTCGGATTCGCCTAGCCAAGACTGCCCACGTACTTTTCAATGTAAAATGCGCTTTATAAAGGTTTAGTTCTTAACAAAGGTTTTTGCGCATAAGGCTAATGTTAACCCTTAGGCCAAATTTAATAAGAAATGCCTTCTTTTCTAAGGACATTGGGAAAATCTTCTTTTTACAATAACTCCTTCATCCGGAGTCCGTTTTGGCCCATTCAAATTGTGTTAGATTCAGAATGAAACAATCTACAAAATGAGACTGTTTTTAAAATCACCCAATGACTTTCATTTTTCCTCTGTGAGCAAAATTCATAGACTTAGAAGTCTATGTTAGATCCATTTTGGATCACGCCTTCCCACTAAAACGCTTTTGGACTCCAAAAGATTGATATACTGATCTGAACAATAAATGAGAGTATGTCACCCTCTTCTTTCAGCCTCCATACACTTTCCTTGCATAGTGCCTCTGAACCATAGCCTTTGAACACTCCCTTCCTGGATGTGCTTGTCCTCCTTGGAAGAACTGTCTTCCTTCTTGACTTCCTACAGAACTCCTACTGAGAAGGTCACAAAAGGTAGTATAACTTCTCTGCCTTGATCATTGATCCAAGGTGGCTCAAACAAATGTGAAGTTACATCAAAAATTTACATTTGTATCTTTTTAACATATTATCAGCAACAACTGTTAACAAAAACAGAATTACAGACAACAACTGGATGGCCTAAACTCCTGCCTCAAAAAAAGAAACGGAGTTCACATCTTGTGAACACCTCCATGTCTTTACTTCCACATACAAATGATTAACTAGATAACAAGCCAACAAAACATGCCTTTAAAACAATTTACCGCTCAATTCAAGCATGTGGAAAAATAACTTTAGGATTCTTTTTCAAAGATGAAATACTTCATCATTATCTCCATCTTGGAGACCAAATCAAATTTTGGAGAACAAAGTAATCAACCCTTCAAGTTAATCACCCATACATGTTCAAATACAAGGAAATCATCAACATCCCTGTGTTTTATGCATATCAAGCTTATGCATGCATTTCATCTTTCAACTTTTACTTAAGTACATTGTACTTTCGAATCTGAAATGAACATAATGTTGCAGCAATAAAGTGAGTCTCCTACTCAACGTTTCCATTCACCTTCTTGGTAAAACCCTGCAACTTGCATTCCATTAACAAAGAAATGCAAATAGATGCATTATATCAATAGACATGCAATCTTTAATTGCATAAGAACTCTAACCATTTCTTACCAATCCATTTCAAAGGTGCTACCTTTGTCTACACATCAACATCAACATGTGAATCATCTTGAAACACATCAATCATGGAATCTTTCTTTCTGTTTCTACCATTTTCTCTTTCCACCTTCTTCAAATTTCGTGGAAGCATTGTTGGATTTAGAGTCCAACGCTTTTCAGCAATGTTTCCTTGCTTATGGAAATAAGTGCAACACATGTGCATCTTCTTGATAGCATGATTTGCCTTGTCCAATGGGCCTTTAGCTTCTTGCTTCTTTTCCTTCAAAATTTTCCTATATGTGGCCATTCTCTTTCAACATCTAGAAACATTATGGTTATTCAAATCACAAAAGGAGCATGCAATTATTTTCCCATACTTATATGGAATTTTACCATGTTGAACATAATCAAAAGGAATATGGTTAAAACTAGATTTACACCTTTCTCTTTCACCTTTATTGCCTTCATGAGGTGGTGAATCAAATGAAGAAGTAGCTCCCTTTGGAACAACATCAACCTCTTCAATGGTTTCAGAGTTTCCATAACTCTCTGGTTCAAGTGTATGCTTATGAACACCTGCATCTTGCAAATGATGTTTCAAGCTATTGCATTCTCCATTAATACAATCTTTACACTCTTGAGGTAGAAGACCTGAAATGAAACTCCTTCTTGGAACTATTTCAATGGCCTTCATGGCATCTTTGGAACTTTCTCCATGAGATTGTCCATAGCCAAGACCCAAATACTTAGGCCTTTCCTCAACCATTATTGGTTTAACAATACCTTGTGCATATTTTCCCAAGCCTTTTCCTTCATAGCCCATCTTGGACATTAACTTAGAACATATGCCTCTGGTATGTTCTTCAAAAGAACCAACATAAATATTCTTAGAGGAAATTGAAGACAAAATGGAATTGTTTACCTCTTCTTCAAGTTGATACTTGACTAAGGCTTCTTTAGCAACAATGATTTGTGTCTCAAACTCATGCATCCTTTCAAGGTTCATATTTGCAATATGAAGTTGTCTCCTCATTTCCTGCAATTTGTCAGAAAGAAATTGATTCTCTTCCTTCATGGAATTCAACTGCTCTCAAAGTATGATGCTCTTCCTTCCATCATGATGAACAATTCTTGCTTCATGTCTTCATCAAATAATCTTGTGATGAAGGAAGAATTTGAGGACTCACTTGTAGAAGTAGTCATTATCAAAATGAACAAAAGAACTTCAAACAAGATTAACAAAGAGCTTATTCAAGCAACCTTTTGCAACAAGCCTCTTGTGCTTCAAGGATTGCTTTGAGGTCCTTTGGGATAAGAAGGATGCCTTCAACCCTTCTTCCTTCTTGTCCTCTCCTGGAGTTAGTTATCAATAGCTTTCCCTTCACCTCTGCAAACTCAAACAACATTTAGTTTACAACAATCAAACAATCAATCCTCGATTTTTTAAACACTTTTCAAGTTAAGCAAGCAAATAGATTGCTCCGTCCATCAAGAATTCTGATCTGATACCACTTGAATCATGATACAACCTGCTCTGGTGTAACTTACTCTGATATAACCAGCTCCGATACCACCTGATCTGAAATAGGGCACTAAAGGCTTCTTGTCAATCAACAAGGACCTCTCCCACTCCAAAGCTTATATATATTCCCAAGATCTATGCTTATGATTGATAATTTGCGGATTTAAAAGTGCTTGAAAGAGGTGTATGCTTGTGTTTGTTTTTAGATTGTTCAAATGCTTATGTGCATTTGCTTATGCTGATGTAAAACACACATAACAGTAAATACAATGCAGCAAATAAGCAAACACATGAGACAACAATATAATATGGAGTTCACCCTGATATCTTAGGCTACGTCTCCTTGAGGTCTAATCAACTCGATTAGGCTCTTTGGGATTATGGCTTAAATTCTTTTACAAGTTCCACACTTAACTCCATAGGTTTACAACTGTACCTATGGGATTAGAATACCATCTTACCCCTAGCTGTCCTTACTCTGCAGACAGATCTAGGCTTCTCTAGACTAGACTCCTTCATTCAGCGCTCTGAACTATCTTGAGCTCTAGCTTACACCAACTCCCTCATAATTCATTTATTGTCTCTGAAATTCCTTCTTCTGTCTTCAGCACACTTTGGACATCAACAATAGCTTGATCATTTGATCTCTTTGCTTTTCTGCAACTTCACTATAGCATCATGGCTCTTATAAGTTTGCTTTGAGCTCTCTGGCTTTGTGACTCTACCTCCAACCTTTGGTGGCTCTACCTCTGTCAAGCACTCTAGCTCTGCGGCTTTGGTGGCTATCCTCTATTCCGAGCATCTCTGGGTTCATCATGTTTTATAACACGTTCTGTTACAACAATCGCTTAAAGCGTGAACCAACTGTTCATTAAAAGAATCAGTTTACAAATGAAAGGAATAGCGGGCATGGGTAACCTAACCATTCGGCCTTCCTCTGACATAAATCCTAAAACAAAACCCAATAATGGAATACATGGGAAAACTTCACAGAAACCAAACTATGAGCCTAAAGCCAAAACTCAAATGAAATTCAGTCGCATCTATAATCCTTTTTGTGTCCACTCATATCACAAGTCGCATGTCCTATTGCGCTACTCCTCTAATCGCTGATCCAATCACAACAGTTGATCCATTTTATCCATCTCGTGACTACGATGGAAGTGCTCATCGCAATTCTTTAAGCTATGGGTCCCGGTTCTTCTCCCTTGGTTCATTGTGATGTGACTTAATCTGGTTTATCAATTTACCTTTTAATCCGACAGTTCGCACTAAACCTGAAACATCAAGCAATCTGCTCAATCCCCACCATTGATATGTGATCTTCAATCCAACGGTTGTCAGCGATTTCAGGTGGCCCACTTGCACAGAGATTACCCGCCCAAAAAAGCAGTTTTCTCTCTCCTGCGGTGTGCTACTTGTCGGCCAGTGTATGGAATTAGGTGGAGCCTCTCCAATACAATTTACTGCCTGGAGCTTGCCAAAAATACCGTTTACTACCTTCCTTTCGGAACTCAAAAAGGTTTTAGCTCCTTTTATATAAATTCTTCGAATCCGCCTAGCCGAGACTGCCCACATGCTTTTCAATGTAAAATGTGCTTTATAAAGGTTTAGCGCTTAACAAAGGTTTTAGCACATAAGGCTAATGTTAACCCTTAGGCCAAATTTAATAAGAAATGCCTCCTTTTCTAAGGACATTGGGCAAATCTTCTTTTTACAATAACTCCTTCGTACGAAGTCCATTTTGGCCCATTCAGATTGCATTGGATTCAGAATGAAACAATCTATGAAATGAGACTATTTTCAAAATCATCCAATGACTTCATTTTTCCTCTGTGAGGAAAATTCATAGACTTAGAAGTCTATGTTAGATCCATTTTTGGATCAATTCTGAAGCGCATCCAGGCATTTTTTCTGTTTTTCATATTTTAATTATAATCTCAGTGTTTATGTGTTAATCACGGTCATTAATATATATAACAGGGGTAGAAGAGCACGTAAAGGCTTGATTGTGGTTGAAGGCCCATACTCCATCCTAACCATTGATCTAAGTTTCAATTGCTTATGTCATAGTCAACAGTGGGGTTAGGCCTGTTTTTAACCTGTGTTTTGGTTGTAGATTCACAGGTCGTAGGATTTGATGGTCTCTATTATCCAATGGATATCAAGTTTTAAAGTGATCAGAGTTTAATTCTAAACCCAAACCCAAATTTCTATAGATCAAGGTTTATAAACCATATTGGCTCCGTGAGGCGAGTAAGCGTCGTGCAAGTTCCTTATGTGATATCGCTGTCAATCGTTGGATCATTGCTGATTGTTGACTATTGGATTATATCGCATCGCATCATTTAGGAGTGAATGAACCTTGGCCGGGAGAAATTGTGACTTGCAATGTCATTTTCAACTGTTAGATTTGGAGAGAGGAGGTCAATGACACAAAGTGAAGCACTTGTCTTCTGAAGGGAAAGTCAACGCGAGAAGTCAACGTGGGACCGGTTGATGTTCAATTGTTGTTCAGTTTCTGTTCAATTGTTGTTCAGTTGTTTTTCAATTGTTGTTCAGTTTTTGTTCAATTGTTGTTCATTTGCTGTTCATTTGACCTCCTATGTCACTCCAGAGATGCTCAGAATCCATAAATAGCTCAGATTAAAGTGAAACTAGAACCAAATTGTAGTTCTCATATTCCTTATTACATCGTTGTGAATGACACTTAAATCCAAGTTCATATGCTCAATATATTAACAGTCAAATTTTTAGTCAAACGAGGCCAAGTGGCAGCCACTAACGAGGCAACAATTTGGAAATTTCCTAGCTCACAGAATCTGACAATCAGAAACATGATGCCTAGTTAATTTTCCCAATGACCCTTAAAATCCGGTTTTAAAATGGCTGGTTTTGTTTTAAAGTTCCAAAAAAATATAAAAAAACGGGGGTGGTGGGCTACCACCCCCACCAATGTCTATGTTAAATATATAATATAATGAGTGGGCAGGCCACCATAAGTGGACCCGCCCGTCCCACAAGCATGAATCATATGTTATAAATATAAAGTGGAGCCGAAGGGTTTTGAACTCGCATATCCTGAAACTCAAGTGACTCTGAGTGGCATTACACCAATAAAGGCCATGTAGAATCTATGAAATAGGTCATGGCATGTGCAATGAACATGGTGTATGAAGTAAGCTTGATATTACAATAACTTTTATGTATACTAATGTTTCCAAAATTAAACTTTGGAAATATGATTCTTTCAATAAAACATCAAATTAATGCTACATTTATCTCTAGCATTAATTGATCAATGATGCAATTTTGTAATGAATGAAATTCATTAACTTAACTTTGACATGTAAGATTTCATGAAAAAATAAGAATTTCCTTATTATGGTGCCAAATAATAGAGAGAAGCATGTGGTTCATCTTAATAACGCACAAAACTATGTGATTAGCAAATTGAATGTTTT
Organism: Pinus taeda; assembly: GCA_000404065.3. Taxonomy (NCBI): domain Eukaryota; kingdom Viridiplantae; phylum Streptophyta; class Pinopsida; order Pinales; family Pinaceae; genus Pinus; species Pinus taeda. The sequence continues at coordinate 16,018 of APFE030304724.1, read as the reverse complement.
TATAAAAAAATCCACTAAAAACTACTTAAGATGTCTGAATAATAAAAACTTAATTTGCATGTAATAAATAAACAATGATGGTAAGCCAATTGCTATAGTCTTGGTAGCATAAAACGTGGAGATCTATGTTCCAAATTTTATTATTATACAATAAAAAGCATGCCAAGCCCAATTGGAATGATTCCTTAGCAACGCATTCACAACATTTGAAACTCTCAAAGTATTCAATGTAAAATGGAAGGAGAAATTTGCATATGCACTCCCACAAATATTCAATATAAGTCAGTAGCAATCTAGATATGTGATTATTATATGGAGAATCTAGTTTCTTTTATCACATATTGGTGTAAGTATGGTATCACAGTATGCAGGGGATCCCAAGGTGCTTAGCATCATGAATGCCATATCTGAGCTGGCTCATTAAGTAATATTCACTCAATTTCTCAACGGTGTTTCATAGATTGTGTGTCAAACCATGGTAAGAGCATAAATGCTACAACATAAATGTCCTAGAATGTGCACATAAATGCTACAACATGGAAATCATGATTTGGGTTAGTTTTGTTATGAATATAGAGATGTGCTTCAAGTCGCAAGTGATAGGTTAGCTACTATATTGGTGTCATCATCCTTAAGAACATTATTAGGCAAGGAACATAATGAATCCATATTTGGCACCATATTTCAATGAAATTCACTGTATTTTCAAGGTAGCTTAGGAATCAACTAATTATTAACATAACAAGTACTTATATTTTTGTAAAGCGATGGATATTTTGCCTAGATATATCTAGATAAATATATCTTATCACTTGTTGTGCTAGTGAAAGTATGCTCGTAGTTATTGTTAATAGCCAAACAACCTTCTAGAAAAATAATCAAATATGTGGAGCAATAGCTCAATGATAAAACACACTAAGAGGTGTTTGGGAGGTCTTGGGTTTGATTCTTTATTAGTTTAAAAATCTTAAAGCAATATTATTCAACTTTGATTAACATACAAAATGATGGGTTCTAGATATTTCACAATCGAAAAACATGACTTCAAAAAAAATCTTTAATATGTAGCTAATAATCTTATTGTGAATTTGACCTTCAATTTATAAGAACAAGATTAAAAAGTTAAAAATATAAAAAAAAATTAAAAGATTATACTACAAACAAAATGAAAAAGTGATGTAAAAAACACTCCTCTTCAACAACAAAGCTAATGTGTCTATGACATATTATAACAATTAACTTAATATGGTGTCAATGACTAAAATGACTTTGTTAACAAAAAAAATCATATTACTGAAAAATAATATTAATACATAAAGATATTAAAGTTATCGTAATCAACATGTAAACCAAACATTGAAAACTTATTCCTAACTATGCACGCATTCATTAATTAATTAATTAATTAAATCAAATCAAATCAAATCAACTTGTAAACAAACATACCAACAACGACATAATCAAATAAGAAATTTTAAATTAAAATGTTAAAAGCAATCCGCAAGAAAATTAATAAAGAAAATATCTAACTCCCGACTCCTTATTGGAGTTGTCTACTAAGGCAGAGGAATTGCCTGAACGGTCAAAAGTGGCAAAAATCTGGGCAAAAAAATTTCAAAAACTCTTGTAGAGACAATGTGTGTTTTGATGGTGGAAATGGATTCAGCACCATCAAAAACATTTAGGACACCTAAAATTTTGAGATTTAACAACTATAACTTGGATTTACAAAAATCCTTACCAAATTTTCTCTAAATATAGCGGAAATTTCCATAACTTTCCAACCAATTCTTCCCACTAATTATACTACGACCTCTTTATTTAATCGGTTGATTAAGGTCACTAAATATCCATACAAAATGGATTATTGTTTATCATGATTTCAGTTCATCCCATCTTAATGTTTATAATCATCCGGGAAATAGAAAAGATAATGTCGAAGCGAGTCACATTAAAATCATGCATGTAGCTAGAAAACATAATATACGTGCTGAAAATTATGTTCCTGCCATCAGGGTTATCATATGTCATGAAACACGTGCTGCGAGATGACATTCACTTTTTTGAGATTGAATAATCAAATGTGTCATACCAAGGTTATTGCTTTGGACAAATATTATGCACATATTATGTTTCTTGGAAATGACATGGGTACTTGTACATTGACTAGAGGGGCACATTGACTAGAGGGGTGGCGGTGGCGATTTTTTGTTTTGTTTGCCGAATAAGAAATTTATTTTTATTTTTTTTAAGTATGGGTTTATGTAGTGCATTATATTAGATATTATTCTTAGGATTCAACTGCGTTAAGTAATTCATTCATGTATGACCATTTCCATGAGAGGTAGTCATAACTGACTAATTTCTCATGATTTTTTGAATAGAAATTAGTCAGTTACGACTACCTCTCATGAAAATGGTCATACGTGAATGACTTACTTAACTAAGTTGAATCCCAAGAATGATATCTAGTATAATGCACTACGTAAACCCCCATACTTAAATTCAAAAAGAGTCAAGGGATCTCTACTGAATGGTTCATGAGGCACAATACTTGCTAAGGTTTTGCAAATGGGGTAGCAAGCTAAGTGGGCTTGATTGTGGGAAAAACTCCACAGTTAAGCGTGCTTGAGCCAGAGGAGATCTGGGATGGGTGACCTCCTGGGAAGTCCTGGGTACCGGGTGCAAGCCCCAGAAGTGATGATTGATGCTATGTGATTCGTTCTCCACATTTCACTAGTTTCAATCCCACTTCTTCACCCCTGTGAGCATCACCGGATGCAATGAGTGCTAAGTGAACTATTCAAAAAATCATGAGAAATTAGTCAGTTACAACTACCTCTCATGGAAACTCTCATGGAAATGGTTATACGTGAATGACTTAGTTAACGGAATGATATCTAAAAGAAATTTATTTTTGAGTAATTATTTGATTTTTAAATCTACAAAAAGTATACATACTTTATTTCTTGTGGTTTTGAATTTATGAATTTTTAGGAAAAAATACATGCTTTTAACTATGAAAGTGTTTGAAATTCAATAAATTTTAATTTTTTCTTGTACAAAATTTGACAAAGTCATTTTAGTCATTGACACCATATTAAGTTAGTTGTTATAATATGTCATAGACACATTAGCTTTGTTGTTGAAGAGGAGTGTTTTTTACATCACTTTTTCATTTTGTTTGTAGTATAATCTTTTAATTTTTTTTATATTTTTAACTTTTTAATCTTGTTCTTATAAATTGAAGGTCAAATTCACAATAAGATTATTAGCTACATATTAAAGATTTTTTTTAAAGTCATGTTTTTCGATTGTGAAATATCTAGAACCCATCATTTTGTATGTTAATCAAAGTTGAATAATATTGCTTTAAGATTTTTAAACTAATAAAGAATCAAACCCAAGACCTCCCAAACACCTCTTAGTGTGTTTTATCATTGAGCTATTACTCCACATATTTGATTATTTTTCTAGAAGGTTGTTTGGCTATTAACAATAACTACGAGCATACTTTCACTAGCACAACAAGTGATAAGATATATTTATGTAGATATATCGAGCCAAAATATCAGGTATTTGAGATTCATATCAAGTATTTGAGACAAATTTTTGGCCATAATCTTATTAATAATTTTTTATAAAAATAAAAAGTTATAATTAAAATATTATAAATAATATATATAATAATAATATAATTTTTTAAATGTAAAGAAAATTAAATTTCTAAATAATTCAAAATGAAATTAATTAATTTAATAAAATATCTTAAAATTTTCCAAGTTTAAATTTTATTTTAAAAAATATTTTCTAAATTTAATTAAATTATTTAATAAAAAACAATAACTTGAATTATCCTCGAATATTTATTAATGACAAAATAACATGTTTCACTTATTATTGAATATACAAAGATATTCGTTTTGCATTATAAATTAAAATAATTATTTTTTTTTTAAAATTATTAAATCAACTTAAATTCTCTTTATTTATAAATATATAAAATTTATTTAATTTTAAAAATATTATTTTTTTTCTTTATAGTATTTTTCTTTAATGTGAATACTTATATTCTACTATTCCAATTATCATTAATTCAATATCCACTTATTTATTTTATTTTATTTTATTTTTATATATATATATTATATAATATTAAATTGTATTATTAAAATATTTTTATTTAATTTTCAAAGCCCTTACAATTTTAATGTCATGCTGCTCGTTCAGAACATAGACTATCTTTAACATTATAAACGTTAAAATAATTTTTCCTTCTGAGTCCTCGATTATCATAGAAATGCAAATTGATGACATATGTCAACTCTCTCTTGGGACAAATAATTTTGTTTGGAATCTCTAAATAAGCAAATAAATCTAAAGTTATATGAGTGATATATTTAATAAACCTTTATATTTTCTTTGGAATTTTTTAATATGCAAATAAATTTAAGGAGATATAGGTGATATATTTAATGAATTCTGTAGTAAATAATATTGTTAACAAATTTATTGAATTTTCATGAAATAAATAATTAAATAATTTTAGAAATCGAATAAAATGTTATGAAGTTATATAAACTATAAAACCTAGGTTCGAATCTTCTCACTAATATAATAAAACTTAAATAAACACTTAAAAATTATATAAATTAAATTCCAACCCGTGATTCCACTATAGTATATGATCAGTGATTCCACACCATAGGATAAAGTTACTTAATTAGTGATTTTACACACAATAAGTTAAAGTTTTGGTAAAAGTTTTCAAGTAATGTCGGGTAGGATTATGTATATTTGAAAGTTGTTTTAGTCAAAAATATTTTTTTAATTGTGGTTCAAGGTCACTAAGTGAATTAGTGATTCCACACACAATAAATTAAAGTTTTGACAAAAGTTTTCTGTGATTTCTGAGTAAGATTATGCATGCTAGAAAGTTGTTTTAGTCACTTTTTTCAATTGAAAAAAATATTTTATTTTTTTTCGTAGCGTGGTTCAAGGTTAGTGAATGAATTAGTGATTCCACAGACAATAAGTTAAATTTTTGGCAAAAGTTTTCAGTGATTTCCGGGTTGAATTGTGATTCAAGGTCACTGAGCGACCCCTACATTTACATGTAATATTCTGAGGTTTGAGGTCACTCAGTGGCAGCTACATCATTCCGAGGTCACTAAGTGGCCGCTATATCTATGGGCAATATTCCGAGTCACTAAGTGAGTGACCCCTACATTTACATGTAATATTCTGAGGTCTGAGGTCACTCAGTGGCAGCTACATCATTCCGAGGTCACTAAGTGGCCGCTATATCCATGGGCAATATTCCGAGTCACTAAGTGGCCGTTACATCTACAGACAATACTCTGGGCAGAACTACCCAAAGGCATTACTGTGTCGGGCCTAACCCTAAGGGCATCCAAGTAATTTGACCTAGTGACCTCTGAATTGCCAAGGTACTTAGCCAGAGAAACTCAGCTAACTGAACTATCCTTTAATGCTTAAAAAAACTAAAATTATCAAACCATAAATACCATTATTGTGGACGCATAGAATGCTAAATTTTTTGCAGTGGATTAAGGAGCAAACCCTTTTTCAGTCAAAACTGATCAGATTTATTAAACTAAGAAATACATGAGCATGATCTGCTTTACAGGCTTTGCAACAGCTAACTCTGTAAACTACAGTTGGCAGTGGCCATGGATCAGAAACTCTATTTAAATACAGGTTTAACCCTCATGCCAATAGGGTTTCTCATATCAAAAAAGAGATACATCATACAAATTACATTATGTCACAGTTATTATCCATGCAGAGATCTCTTTCATTCAAGAGCTAACAGCTTCTTCTTCGTCCTGGGCCTTGGCACTCGGCTCTTTTGAGACCAATAATGTCTCCCCGTTGGGTTGCCTGAGAACTTCCATCTTGAACATGCTCTCAAACAAAACGCTTCCACACTCATGAAGTTGCTTCACGCATTCAATGAACGATATGTTCTCGTTCTCTGCCCCGAATTTCTCATGGTGTTCCTCTTCATCTGCTTGAACATGAACTGATTCATCTCTGTCATCATGTTCATAATTCAAACGTCTGTCATGACTGCTATGATCTTCAGAAGAGTTCGTGTAGGACCGGATGCTTAGAAGGGCCATGGCACAGAGTGCGGTGGACACCAGAAGTGGCCAAAAATATATAAAGATATCGTGGACTCCAGGTATCAAGAGAATTAGCATGCCTGAGCAACATAATGCTATGGAGGCTGCAAGATGACTGCGAACAATATTAAGCTTCTCAGAGATGTAAGCAACTGCCATTGTCGCAAAACTTCACACTGCCAACCAACCAGGTCCTTGAGAGCTGATAAATGAAGCTCAGATTGCTGGGATTGCTGCAAAAATGTTGAAATAAATCCCATTTATGGTGCCAAGGAAGAAAGCATAAAAAGGAGGATTCTGATTCCCTTTATAAAAGCAGAATAGCGAACATTAACTATTGCTCATAAAAAATAAAGAAGCATATGCTTTATTCCATGTCAATAAAGCAGATTTCATACCAAAAAAGCAAAGTTATCCACTCACATCAAATCAAAAGGGTCTGTCATATACATGCGAGGTCAGGAATATGTGAATAATAAGATGCATTCATCCCTGAGAATGAATTATTTGGAGTATATAGTTAACTTTCGGTAAAGAAAGAATAAAGAAGAAGTAGAGAAATAGGTGGGATTGGGCCAATGATCTCAAACCAAGCAACCCTTCATCGGCTCTAAGGCCCCACTGTTAAAGGATTCTGTGCATTTCCTTGTAAACCAAATACCTTTTGGGCATTAAATATATTCATTTATTAAACTTTCCACTGGATTATCTTTTGAAGCAACCGTTTTATTATACTTATCCAAGCTAAGGAATCTAGTATTCACAAAATATTATGAACTATCCAAACTAAGCTATCGACCCTGCACAACTTTCGATTATCTATGCCAAAATAGAGTTGCGAGGATATTGTTCATTCAAGCTAAGGTAATGTGATATCAATAATATTTATCTCAACAACGCTCCTTGTACATTACTTGTGATCATCTTATAATTGTTATCAACTTATAAAAGTTTTCCTCAATTATTACAAGAGGTAAATTCAGTTAGGCTGAAAGTAAAGGGTGGTGAATATTTATTTAATTAATATGCAATAATTTATAATACAAGAGTTTTAATATTAAAAATATATTACCCACCTTTCTAGTAAGTGTTAAAATATGAAAAGTCTAATTATAAGTTAAATTTTTCTTGTGATAACTCAAATCTAAATCCAATCAATTTAAACTTTCAAAAATGATTACAATTAGTAGATTAATTTTGGTATGGATAGAGTGTACTTTAACCTTTGTACCTATTTAGTGATAATTATGTATGGATAGGGCTCACTTTAAATTTAGCACATGTCACTAGGTAAAAATTTATGGCATATAAATAGCACTATTTCAATGTTTGTATTAACTAATCATTTATGACATAAAAATAGGTCTCACTTTAGGGATTTTACCATCTAAACAAGAAATAGGGATTTTAGGGTATCAATCCTAGGCCTCTTACAAAGGTGGGTAATTAAATGTAGGTCAAATTGGTCAAGAGAATGTGTAGAACTAGTTACCTAGCTTTGTTTCAATACACTATGTTGGTATGTGTGTGTTATAGCTTTGAAAAGACCACAGAAAGACAAAATGTTAGTTGGTATTGGAACTACTATATTAAATATATGAGTGGTTATAACAAAGAAATAATCTTCAGAAAAAAATTAAAGAATGAACATTCACCCCACTAAATGTTGCATTTATGATCAAAATACTCAAACGGGCACTCAAAGTGAGTAGTAAGAAAAGCATTTGATTTAGTGACAGAGTTGTTCCTAAATTATCTACATCATAAATACAAAAAAGGAATTAACAACCAATTGAGGCCACAACATATGCACAACTATGAAAGTGAGCAATTTAGGCATCATAGGCCATTATAGCTCCTATTCCAACCATAGAACTGGCTTAGTGGTTGGTTAACATCTTTGGTATCCCCCTAGAAGGTTTGAAAGAATAATTGGAGTTTATGTCTAGCTGAAATCTAATGATGGTCTCTCATTATTCAAGTGGCAATGCCAACAAAAAAATAGCAATATGTTAACTTGGAAGGATTACTCAAGGTACTTTTACAATGAATTTGAATATATTGTAAAAAGATTGTTTGGTGGGATTTTTCAATTGATTGAGCGGAATCCCATTCATTGTAGATGTAGTTGCACCAACACAACACAACATGGATGGTTTAGGTTAGCACAAAACAAAATATAGCTTAACAATTGAAAATTAATGGATCAACATGCAAGTAGACAAAAACACATAAGAAATAAAATAGGAAGCAAACTCTTTATTCAATTATCAAAGGAGAAATTTAGCTTTGGTGGTCTTCAAAAGAGACACAAAAGAGTATTATGTTAAGAAAGGTGAGCCTTGTCCCATCCTCTTGAGGGAGGTCCTTTGTTTTCCCTTTGTCGGCTCTGTCTATCCAAGTCAAGATGTCCAGGAGCTTCTTCAATGGTGAAAATATTTCCAAGTTGTAATGTAATTACATGCAATTGCTTGAAGGTTAGGAGAACTCTTAGCAAAATTTGGGCAACATAAAAGTATTTTTTCTCTTACCAAATGTTGACCATGGCCTTGTATTTATAGTTTGTTTTGCAACTTCATTAAAACTAGCTCCAAGTATGAATGTAGCTCCTAAAGGACCATTCATTAATGATTTTGAGCCTTGAATTGGCCTAGTTAGAGATTTATCTTGAATTTTGATGGGATGTGGGCATTTATTATGCCAAAAGGTGGTAAAGCTTCATTTCTTATGGATCCACGTGACTATCAAAGGAATGGTAACATGAATCATTCAAAATCCTCATTGCAATTTTGCATGGATGGATCAAAAACCACATTTGTATAGTTTTCTTTTTTCTTTTGAATTGTTGACTAAATTTTTATCAGTTAGAAATGTGTTGTCATTGATGGAAAAGGTAAAGGAGAGGAAGGAAAAAGCATAGATGGTTGTAAAAAGAATGAAGCTCAAATCAAAGAATGGTAAAGGAAAATATGGAGAAGGTGCAATGAATTTGAAGCCATTTCTAGTATAGCAAATCGCCTCAAATGAAATTGAAACCCACTCATATGGATAGAGCTCTAAAATAGATTTCCAATGGTATATAGAAGTATTTTAAAGGCTTTTTGTAGTGACTACAACCACCCTCCAAAATGTTTTATATGCTTCGACTTTGGTGCCTTCCCTACTATCCACAACAATTCATCTCGCACTGATCCAGGTATTCATGCTTCAATTGAGACTTATCTTTTCATTTTCACTTGTGTTTGTTAACTTAGTTGATTTGTAAGTCACAAGCTGATCTCCTAACTTGGTTTCACAGTAGCTATGGGCTTTCTGCCAAAAACTACGCAATATTTGAGGGCAAGCATCCCTAACGACGGAAATTGCACATTCTTGACTACCAGTGATCCTTGAGCTCAGAAAATGTGTAGTCATGAGGAGGTAGCCTGGCACTGAGCACAGAAATCATGCAACCCTCATTAAGCTCAAAAATTGCACAGTGCGTTGGGTCGAAAAGTTTCCTAGTTCACCAAAACTACGAAATGTGCCCCGTCAGTGTGCATGGCAAGTTTCCCAGAAAAAACAAAAAAGAGCATCCCTAAAAAATAGTGATCTATTTTTAGTATCCCAAAGGAGGCACTTGCATTATTTTTAGAAACTTCTACCAAGTTTCGTTCTTTTCTTGATTTTAGGAATGCACATCATAAACCCTAATTTATCCAAATCTATTTAATCGACACTTCTAGAGTTCATTTTCACACTCGATCTTGGAGATATAACATTCTCGAGGAGATCAAGGAACCTTCAGTGCGATCGTCATCGCTTTTCCCAGTGAGTTTTAATTTTGTCGTCTTTTGTTGTTTTTTATGTCACTTTTTATCGTTTAGCTTGTGTGAGTGTTGTTTCACTCATTTCTCTTCATGGTTGCTAGAATTTTGACTTTTTTTAACTTGTAGAAGTATTGTTTTAAGTTATAGATTTTTTTTCCCAAGTGTCGCATTAGTTCTCTTGTTTTTGCATCAATGGTCATCGTTGTGGAAACTCTCCTCGCTTACTTCGTTTTCCTTATGTTTGATTAATTGATGCACTTGATTCACATGAATTTATCTACACTTAGTCAAATATACACTCAGCTTCACACTATCTCTTAGATCTTCTTGTTTTTCATGCTTCCCTTGGGAAGATATGGGTTTCCCTTGGCCGATTTCACTTTGCACAACTATCACTGTGTAATCTAAAAGTTCAGGCCATAGGCTTGGCCTCTGGAATTGCGCAATTCACAGTTCAAGCTGGTTCCAAGTGCACATTGCATAGTTCCAAGAGTCAGCCTCTTAGGTTGGCCACTAAAACTGCGTAATATGCAGTCTCTCCCAAGCCTCTGCCACAGGTAGCTAGTCCCCTCATTCCCACAGACAGCTAGTTCCCCCTATCAGAAAAAAGTGTGTAATCCTTCCCATCTAGTGCTTGATTTGTTGCTTGAACTTTCCTTGTAATTTGTTTTTCTTAAAACTGACATTCTCTTGTCATGAGTGTCATTTTTGTCCCATGCGTACAATAGTTGTTGAGCATCTCTTCAGCAGTCACTGTTACCATGGCATCTAAGAGAACTGCATCAAAGGAAACCACTGAGAGCAGCATTGGAGAAGAAGTTGAGCATACATAAGTTGATTTGTCAGTGTACAGATACTCAGTTGTTTAGAGAGAAGGGATCAATACTGACATGGAAACAGATTAAAGATGCTTTTGCAAAATACTTTGAGGTAGATTTAGAGGACCGGTAGGTTTATCTCAGCATCTGGCAGTCAGGCCTATTCAAGGTTTCATACAGGTATTTCGTCTTCTAGTGTGTGAACAACATTAGCTAGATTGTCTCACATATGGATGAACAAACCATGACATTGAGCAGTGTCAACTATTAGAAGTTTGCCACCTTCAAGGCAGAAGACTTTCAGTAGATGTATCACTTTCACGAGCCAGTAAAGAGGATGGAATCACTTTTCTATTCCACCCACAACTATGTGAACACAAGAAACATTGTCAAACGTTGGGTGAAAGAGCCATCAAAGTTTTGACACCCACCCACCCATGTGTACAAGACAAAGTCCCTCAAGAAATCTTATTAGCTCTTGGTTATCTTTGTTTGCAAAATCCATGCTCAAGAGAGTATTGAAACCTTTCCTAAAGGGTGGGCATCTTATTGGATTAGTTGGTGAATGATGGGAGGCCATTCATTTGGTCGGATATGTTGGCTCAAAAATGGAAGGCCCATGTAGCACATGCTCAAAATCTGCCCAAGGATGAGTGAGAAAGGTTGTATATGTTTACATACTTACTAGATGCAATCAGTGCACAATAACAGTTCCCTAGCATGAGTTAGACATGGGCACCATGAGAGACCGTTGTGAACATCTATTACAGGTTGCTTTCAGACTACAGTTATCAAGGAGTAATGGAATGACTAGTTTGCCACTTTATCATCTTGTTGTACAAGCTTATCTTTGAACAAGATCCACCTTGCATGTCCCTAGAAGCAATGGAGGCGATAGTAGATATTGCAGATTGGTATGCCTCACCAAGTGGCACCTTCGTTAGAGTGTTTGGCGGATATAAGCCTCTGCATGTCCAACCAAGGTATGCCATTGAAAAATTGATCATGCAAGAAGTATCATACCATTTTGTTGTGTGGAAAAAACACGGTGATATTTTCCTTTCTCAAGGAAAATATGTCGTGAAATCATTAGAAATATTTGGAATGGTAGAATGCTAGTCCCTGACCACTCCAATGGAAATGAACTTCAATAATTTATGTAGAGATGTTGTTGGACCTGACTCAGTAAACCCCTTTAAGTATCAACAATTGATTGGGGCATTGATGTTCCTTGTGAACACCCATCTAGACATATGTTTTGCAGTCAACACTTTGAGTCAATTCATGACTAAGCCTCTTCATGCACACTAGGTTGCTTCCAAGTACATGCTACGATGTTTGCATTGGATGATCAAACTTTTTCTGAGATGTAGTGTTTGAGAAGTGAGGCTACATCGATAAATTGATGTTGATTAGGCCAAAAATTTTATTGACGGGAAGAGCACATTAGGGTGTTGCTTTAGTTTTAGTTTTATCATGATATATTGGATGAGAAGGAAGAAGAAATTTGTAGCTTTAAGTATGACAAAGGAAAATTATATTGCTACTATCATGGCTAGCTGCGAGGAATTTTTGTTATGGAATATATTTGGAGAGTTGTTTCAGCATGTCCTAGATACAACAGTGATATATTGTGACAATAAGAGTGGGGTCTGATTAGTAGAGAATCATGGGTTCCATAACAAGTCCAAGCATATTGAGATCAAGTATCATTATATTTAAGATATGGTGCATAGAGGAGTAGCGAGACTTCATCACATTTCAACTGATGAGTAGATAGCAGATACACTCACCAAGGATCTTTTGAAAGGGAAGTTCGTGGTATTCAAAGAGTAGCTTGGACTGATGGATGTGACCCTCCCACATAAGGATCTGGGTCGATCGAGAACACTGAGGTATGATATTCCCCCATTTAAGCTCTTCTGGAGAAGAATTGAGCCTGAGAGCTCCTAGGGTTGAGGGAACTCTGGAAAATCGGATAGTCTGTGATCCTTACCCTCCATGGTAAGTCATATTTTTCCCATTAATGGGCAATAGGATAGTTTGTGATGCTTACCTTCTATAGTAAGTTTTATCCTACCTATTGTCACTCTTTGGTCTTAACATAGTATACCCCGGTTGGAACCCTACACACAAGTTGTGCTTGTTGGGATTATTTCCCACCCATCTGGCTAATGGATGTTGGCTACTTGAGTTAGGTGCAATCCTTACCATTTATGGTAAGTAGTGTTTCTCTCAAGTTATAGGATATAGGTGTTCTACCACTGACTCTTGAGGGTAAAGTTGGAAAGATCAACATACAATAGGATAGTTTGTGATCCTTACCTCATGGTAAGTAGTATCCTACCTATTGTCATAGGTCAATAGGATAGAGTGTGATCCTTACCCTTATGGTAAGGCATATCCTACCTATTTTCCCTGGATAGAGAGTGGTAGCTTGAGCTCCCCTATGCTGTCAAAATTCTTCTTATTTTAGATTCGAGTGTTCAGCAAATTAGCAGAGATTACATTTAACATGATGATGTTGAGACATTTGAGATGGGACAAATGTTCTAGTCGGAAATTTCTCCCTAGCTTAGAGGGAGTGTTAATTTGGCAGCTCAGGGACAAATTCCCTCCTTTGGACAACCTTCCTCATCCGGAGAAGACCCTAATTTCCCTTGGAAGAATTTAATTTGGTCAAGAAAAAACACATTTTTAATGTGAAAACCCACAAGGACACAAAATTTCAAGTCAGCCTAAAGATAATTTTGGGTCTCCAAAATCACATATAAATACAAGTCAAGGAAACCTCATTTAGATACATATCTCACACGTCCTCTTCTTCTCATGGAGGTTCGTACAAGTCTAAAATGGTAGGTCTTCTTTCACACGTGTGAGTAGGAGAGAGATAATTTCATATTGGGCCGAAATTTGTATGTGATCAACGTTTAACCAATGTTGAAGTTTTGGAGTTTTGGAGTGGTTTGACTTGGTTTGACTAGGGATTTTGGATTTATTTTAGAGGCCAAGTTTTTCCATGGAGAGAATACAACTTTTTGGAAACTTTGGCCATGGTTGACCACAGATTTGAAGCTACCTTTTGACCGCAAAATTTGACTTTGGCTTTGACCAGTTTGGTGGCATTTTGGGAACTGTTTTCACTTGCCTTTGACCAACATAAGAGACCGAATTTTATATTGCAAGGAATGAACTTTTTGGAGCTGATTTGACCACTAAATGTTAGCCTTTAGGGCATCATTTGATATTGTCAAATGTTGTTAACTTTGACCATATTAAACTTGTTAACCAGATTTGACTTTCAGGGTCATCTATTGGATATTGGTGAGTAGATCTCTTGGATAGTCAAAGAATTGACTTTGACTCTTTTGTCGATGAATTGAATCATTTTATCTCTCTGCTAAACATTTTATGACAATTTAATAGAAGAAGAATTTGAAAGGGTTTTCCCCCTTGTGGGATTTTTTCCCTGGTCTTTGACCAAATCTTATGTCTCTTATTGCTCTTGATTTTCTTCTATTTTACATTCCATTTATTGTTCTATCTACAATTGTTATTTATTACTAGAATATTAAATTGATTTCAAAGTGGCTATTACTTAAAGAAAATAATTGGGGTAAAGTGATTGTAACAACATAGAACAGTGGAAAATTAACATGGCATCAAAGCTAAGGTGAACACAAACCCAAGGAATCAAGATACTAGAGTAATCATCTTTGGAAGAAGTCAAAGGAGTCTTTTCTACTTGGTCAAGATCTTTAAGTCTCATTTCAAGGACACTAAGAAGTTGGGTGATTCTAACTTTGTTGCTTGGAATATCAGGTTGGAAGTCATATTGGATGAAAATGATGTTTTGGAATATGTGGAAGTAAAATTACCTAAACCTACAGAGAATTATTCTATTGCTACCAAATCAAAATATAAGAAAGGTGAGCTCAAATCCAAGAAAATTCGTATTGATTCAGTGAAATATCATTTACTTAATTATGTTGGAAAATTGAAGAAGCCTCTAAGGAAATACATGATAATTTGGTTGGGATGTATGACGTCAAAAATTTGAATCACGTCCTCTCCTTGAAGAAACAACTCAAGGAAATGAAGATGAAAAAGGAATAATATGTGCAACTATATGTAATGAGGATCTTCCAACTAAGGGATCAATTGCAAACAATTGGTGATCCTATATCTGATAGAGAGTTAGTTTTTATCACTCTTCAAGGTCTTCCTTCTATTTGGGAAACCTTCATTACTACTATTAGCAATAATGACAAGTTCTTGGCATTTGATGATCGCGTTGGTAAGTGTACTCAAGAAGAAATCATGATGATCTCTAGAGGGAGGATTCAAATGCATGAAGAAGGAGAGCCCTATTCATTTGTTGCACAAGAAAACAAGAGAAAAGTAAGAGGGATACCATCTGGTTTAATAAATCCTATCACTGAGTCAAAGGACTCTAATAGAATATTAAGGGATATTGAATGCTATAATTGTCACAAGCAGGGTCACTATGCCCAATACTGTTCAAATAACAGAGATGTTGGTCCAATTACAACAAAAATTATGGATTTAACAACAACAGGTTCAATAATAGAAGAAGAGGAGATGATAAAAGAAGGAGAGATTATAAAAGAAGAGGAGATACTCCTGACAATTATGAAGAAGTTCATCGTCCTCAAAAGAGGTCAAGGAAATATAAGTATGAAAATAATGTTGCAACTTCACAATCTAAATATATTATTATTTATTCCCTCCTAGTTCCTCTTGTTAGCACCTAAATCCGCCTCAGGTTGAAGGAAGGCAAAATTCAGGGTAACCACAAACCAAGCTCAGTCTGGTAGCTAGCCCTACCAGAACAGGAGAGGGCTCTCTCCGAGTCACGCTCAGTAAATAGATAAATGAAATGGTCTAAGATGACTTACAGTGAAGTATTGATCTTAGGCTAGTAAGTGAATATGGATACAAGAAGTGATTTTTATGAATGATTGTGTTTCTGGGATGGTATGGGACCAATGGACCGCAATGAACAGAGAATTTAATACAAAGGCATAGATTACTTCATGAGGAAAGATAGGCGGAAAGCCTAGAAATTTAGTTTAAGATAGCGCGGAATGGAGAGATTTCTTAGGAGGGTGAAAAGCGCATGGACAACATGAATCCTTTTCAATAGAAGAAGAACACTGAACATGAAATTTTCCCACAGGCAGAGCAATAAAATTGAATTCTACCTTATCTAACTTAGAAA
>APFE030304720.1:128200-164945 GCA_000404065.3 Pinus taeda | reverse complement strand
CCGTCTCAAAGCACGATCGACATCTGAAGAGGACACTTTCATAATCAAGCTTCTGGTTCCACACATAGTCTTTACTTGTTAGGTTTATTTCAGCTGGGAATCTGGCGCTGAAATCCATTTCCACACAGATGTGTGCATAGGTGGTTCTGGCATATTCCTCTGTTTCTGGGCACCTGCAGTAAAATTTCCCAATTGCATTTCCGATGGCTTTTAAAGAGGAGAGATTCCAGAGATGCAAGGGTAGGCTTGGCAATCTCACCCAAACTGGTGCTGAGGTTATAACTGCTATAGAGGGATTGAATGATGGGTTCCATGGCTTCATGAATAGGCCTGATTTTTCCCAAAACCAAGGGCCGGAATCTAGAATACATTGTCTGCTTTCAGGATTTTCAAAATCTACTATAAAGAAACCTCTAGCATAGGGGTAGATATTAATTTCATCAGAAATGATAGGCTTCCATACCTCCGAGATCCAATTGTGGAGTGCTATCAGCTGCGACCAAAAACCATTGAACCGGCAAATTAGGGCACTTTCGGAGAACTTTAAAGCTTCATCGAGTGAGTCCTGGACCACTTGGATAGTGGGAGCTGGGACTTCACTCACGATATGGGCAGGAGATTGCCCTCTAGAGGCGGATGAGCCACCAGTTATTTTTGCGAAGTTCGGGGCCATATTTTACGCAGACCTGCACCAGATCGTAAGCCAAACCGCAGATTTGAAGAGATAAGAACGTCCCACTCAGCCGCAGATACTGAAGATATACGATCCGCAGCTCAAACCGCAGATCTGAAGAGATAAATACCCAAGTTTAAATGGTGTGCTCTTTATAAGATAAATCAAAAATACCGCAGATCTGAAGAGATCTAACACCGCCGCAGAGCTGAGATATCACAAGGAGCTACGTAGATCTGAAGAGATAAATCAAAAATACCCAAGCATTCGGAGCTGCCGTGAGGAGATAAATACCCAAGTTCAAATGGTGTGCTCTTTATAAGATAAATCAAAAATACCGTAGATCTGAACAGATCTAACACCGCCGCAGAGCTGAGATATCGCAAGGAGCTGCACAGATCTGAAGAGATAAATAAAAAATACCCAAGTTTAAATGGTGTGCTCTTTATAAGATAAATAAAAAAGACCGCAGATCTGAAGAGATCTAACACCGCCGCAGAGCTGAGATAACGCAAGGAGCTGCGCAGATCTGAAGAGATAAATAAAAAATACCTAAGCATTCGGAGCTACCGTGAGGAGATAAATACCCAAGTTCAAATGGTGTGCTCTTTATAAGATAAATTAAAAATACCGCAGATCTGAAGAGATCTAACACCGCCGCAGAGCTGAGATATCGCAAGGAGCTGCGCAGATCTGAAGAGATAAATCTCGTAACTGCACATGTTTCTTGGTTTAGACAACTTTCAGTCTGCTAGGGTTTCACCCAAAAGCCCTAGGGGATAAAATCCCTCAACACTAGGGGCTGCCATTTTTGCTAAATTCATCTGTTGAGTCTTTTTTAGATGGCCAAACTCCAACAAACTTGTAGAGTAGGGCGTGATCCTTCATGTAGCTTCTGTACCTTTCTAGTTTATTTGGCAGGATTACGAACCTTGGTTTCTCCTCCACACATGGCAAACATTTTCCCCTTTTGTCCGCCTGCCAAGTCGCTCCTAGGACGGGGCCTGCATTCTGCTTCTCTGTTGTCAGCTGACTGTTTTGTCCTTCTCCTGCCACTGCATCACGGTAGGATGGGATCTCTCCCCTCCTGACCTCTTCCTTCATGACCGTGGCTCTCGGTTTCCCCGCTTGTCTTTTGCTGTTACTCTCCATTTTCTGCACCGTTACCTATCTTGGTTCCTCCCCGCCGTTTTACCACATGGTCGCCATTAGGTTTTAGTTGTAGAGCTCAAATCTTATGGTTTCTTTTAAAATTTGAAATTTTTAAAAAACATTAACAAAAACTAAAAGAATAAATAAAAAATTGAAACAAACAGATTAAAAAAAATTAGAAAATAACAAAAAAAAACCAAAAAATTAAAAAACTACTAAAATTAAGATTACCAACATTAGAAAAACTATAAAAATAAAATATGTTGAAATTAAAAAAAAAAACCACAAAAATTAAAATTTTAATAATATAATATAATATATATTATTATATATAATAGTTATATATATAAATTCAAAAAATAAAATCAAAAAACATCTTATAAAAAAACAATATATTTTATTAAAAAAAACATTTCAATTTTTTTTATAAAAAATTTAAATTTAAAATTGGATTTTGCATTGATTTAAATTCGATTTAAAATAAAAACTAAAAACATTTAAAATTAAAAAAAAAAACTAAATATATTTGATTTTTCTTTTAATAACATTAAAATATTTTTATAAAATATATTTTATAAATATATAAAATTTAAAGAAACATTTAATTTTTCTTTTTAAAATATAATTAACATATTTAACAAATTTTATTTTTTATTTAAAAACAAAACAATTCTATCAGCCACCGCCTAACTGCTAGTGGGGGTGCGGTCAGCTCCGTTGCTCAGGGCCGCTGCCCAGGGCCACACCCCCATGGGTCGCTGGGCAGTGGCTATCTGATTCCGAGAACCATGTGGTGGAATCAGATAACCACCACCCATCCGCCCGTGGGGGCATGGCCCTGAGCGACAGAGTTGCGTGCATATATGTTTTTTAATGTTTTAATCATAAATATATGTTTTTTAAAGTTTTAAATGTTTTTTATTTTTTAAAAAATCGAAAATATATGTTTTTTTAATTTTAAATGTTGTTGTTGTTGTCTTTTTTTTTTTTCTTTAAATGCGAGTATATTTTGGTTTTTTTTTTTATGTTTTTAATCTTGGATTTTAATAGTTTTTTTAGATTTTTATTGGTTTTTTTTTTTAATCTAGTTTTTTTTTAAATTTTTTTTTTGTAGTTTTTTTTTCCAATTTTTTTTTATGGTTTATGAATATATTTTTTTATTTTTTATTTTTTTTGTCTTTTTTTATATATTTTTTTATTTGTTTTTTTTATGTCAAAAAAAATTTGACATAAAAAATTTTAAAGTGTAAAAGAATGTAACATTTAAAAAAATATCCACGCTTAATACATTAAAAAATTTAAAGTGTAAAAAAATTTTAAATTTAGAAAATAATTATTTACATTTCCTACATTAGAAAATTTAAAGTAAAAAAATAGGTCTTTTAAAGAAAGGGCTTGATGCAGAGTCACCACTTTTAAAATCAACATGCAAATCACTAACAATCTAAAAAGTAATGTACATGAAAAAATTTAAACTGCCAAAAACTATGCACTAAAAAAAATATGTGTGTTCTGCATTGCCCCTTTTCAAAATCAAGTCACTTTTTTTGCTATCTCTACTAAACGGGTAACAGTATCAGTTCCCGTTTCAAATTTTACATTGTTAGTCGTGGAATTAATAAGTTTAGTATCTAGCATCAACCAGATACTTGACCAAAATGCACTTAGGAATAATTTGTCTTGATCTGAGACAATGGACTGTGGGATACCGAATTGTACCCACACTCGCTCAAAGAAGAGCTTAACAGTGGCCTTTGCTATGATACTCTTCTTGTAGGCTTCCATAATGGCCATCTTAAAGAATCTATCAATGACCATGAAGATGCATTCATTTTCATGCTTAGTAGAATGAAGGCCCAACATGTAATCCACGGATATGGATTCCCAAGGTTGACTATGAGTAGGAAGAGGAGTATATAGGTCTTTCTTCTTGATGGTAGGTTTGGCAATGGCATAAGCACTACAGGATTTAATGTACCTCCCAACATCCTGATGAAGTTTCGGCTACTAAAAATATTTCTACGATACAACCACTATTTTCTGTACTCTGAAATGTCCAAAGACCTAACTGTAGCGCGCCTCCCAAATCATTTTGGCACGCTCGCTTAAAGGAATATAAATGTGTCATAGGTGGCATAACAGTGCATCTTGGAGGTGAAATTTCGAGACTTTCTTACCTTCCAGGAATGTCTAGTGTGCGCTGCTTGATTTTGGATTGCTCTTGTAAAGATGTAGCCACCTCGAAGTCTCGTGCCCATAGGAGTCAAGCATAGTGATCAATTCCATACCTAGTGGTCGGTTGAGGTAGTCTAAAACATTATTGGTGTTTCCCTTCTTGTACTTAATGTTCAAATGGAATTGTTGCAGGTATGTGGACCATTTCTCATGGGGATGGTTCTGCAACTTCCCTTATGTCGGTATGAACTGCAGGGTCGGTGGTCTGTGTGGATTACCATTTCCTTTCCCATAATGTAATTCTTCCATTGACGGAAAGCCTGCACAATGGAATACATTTTTTTTTCATAAGTGGGATACTTTCAGATTGTATCTAAAAGTGTCTCACTATGGTAACCCATTGGATGCCCCTTCTGAGTAAGAAATACACCAATAACATAGCCAAATGCATCTATCTCAATCTCAAATGGTTGATGCAGGTATGGTAATGTGAGCATTGGTGCAGAGCAGAGGTGCTGCTTCAACTCAGAAAACACCTTATGTTGGGTTTCGTACAAAAAGAACTTTGCTTTCACTCCACCCTTGGTGACTTGACTCAGAGGTCAAGTGATATGAGAGAACCCTAACACGAACCTGTGATAGAAATTGGTAAGGCCCATAAAGCCGCGGATCTTTGTTAGAGTGGTTGGGACTTGCCAATCTCGAATGACTTGTATCTTAGCTGGGTCCACATGCACACCCTGCTCATCAATGATGTACTCCAAATATTAAACCTGGGTCATGGAAAAAGTGCATTTCTCTAGATTGGCACACAACTTATGTTGTTGCAGGGTTTGGAGGACCTGTCAAATATGGTGTAGGTTCTCTTCCAAACTCTGGTTGAAGATCAATATGTCATATAAATACACCACCACAAATGCATTGGTGAAGGGTCGCAAAATGTTTTCCATCAACCTCATGAAGGTTGTGGGGGCATTTGTCAACTTGAAAGGCTTGACCAACCATTCAAAAAGGCCTTCCTTGGATTTGAAGGTAGTCTTCCACACATCAGAGGGTTCGATAGGTACTTGGTGATAACCAAACTTCCAAGTCAATCTTGTTGAAATATTTGCCCCCCTTGAGCTGCTCCAGAAGATCATCAATCCATGGGATTGGGTGCTTATTCCAGACAGTAACCTTCTTCAGCGCCCAATAGTCAATATAGATGCTCTAGGTCCTGTCCTTCTTCTGTACCAATACAATAGAACTCCCATTGGGTGATGAGATTAGCCTAATGTGCCCTTTCTACAACAACTCCTGAATTTGCCTCTTGATCTCATCGTTCTCGAGAACAGAGTGTCAAAAAATTGGTCCATTGGTTAGTGACGCTCTCGGGATCAGATGGATGGAGTGCTTGACTTGACAGTGCAGAGGGACCCCTCTAGGTGAAGCAAAAATGTCCCCGTACTCCTCCATGACCTTTGTTGGTTGATAAAAGGTGCCTTTTAAAACTCTTAATTATCCTCACATTAGTTATTAATCTGGGCAAGTCTTCTTATTTCAAGAGTGTACACAGTGTGTGGCTGCTATTTACTCAGAGAGTAATGTTTCTAAATTGCAATATAGATATTTTAAATACAAGAGTAAATGGATGCATCTAGTAAATCCCAATTGAAATCAAAGGAAACTCATTCCTGAAATCAAATCTTACATTCATCAAAGTAACAACAACATCAGTTGAGAGTAAAATAGTGATAACTCATCCCTCTTTAACTGATTTAATCTAAATCAAACCCAATCCTCAATAATTAACCCAAACAGTGAATGAATATCAATCTGAGAGTTTCAACAGCGATAGTTAATACTCTTTACAGTTGATTATATAAAGCGGAATATTTATCTAAGGAACTTGATCTAAAATGAAAGTAAACTGAATCAATGACAATCCTACAAATTATATAAAATAAAGAGATTCTGTCAACACTAGAAAATAATAAACAGCGCAACAATAAAATCACAAAAAGTGAGAATACTATCAAACCATCACACTTGTGAGAATTGGAAATGTATGACACGAGAAGAGCAGTTGAATCCACCAGTGGCCGGGCCCTTAGCTGCTAGCGAAACACTGCTAAGTTACTTTAGGAAACACAAGGGAACAACAACCTTACTTATATATTAATCATCAAACAAAATGAGCATTACAATATATTCATGTTCTTCTCGACAGTGAGAGTCTGTGAATACAATTACAATTACAATAATACAGAAATTCCTCCTCCCCTTTCTTTTTACAAAACATCTCTTTTATAATCGTAAAGGGTACAAAGATAAGTGATAAATGCGATCCCTCAGGATATCTTGATCTTGAGGGATTCGCAACAGCTTTCCATCTTCAGACATCATTTCCTTTCTTGCGTTAATCCTGCTAATTTTCTTTTGGACGTATCTACAACCGCCGCGTTCCTTCCTTAGCTTGTCGATGTTTGTTGTTTCTTCACAGGAACAACATTTGTCCCTTTTGCTGTTTTCCTACAGAAAGGAAGGTAATAATTAGCCAAATCATAATTGTAGATAATTTCTGTATTTCTTACCATAATTCCTTAATGGATTAGCACATTGAGATATAGAAAGGATAAGAATAAAGGAAAAGGATGATGAGTTTAATAGTAAATGCATACCTTTTCTATGACCCAACATACTCCCCTGCTTACCCTTTTTCATGTCCTCATGAAAACCACGTAGTTCGTATGCAGAGCAGTCAAGGAATAAGCTGGAGAAGGAATGTCGTAAAGCAGTTTGAAACCAATGTTCTTGGCCAAGAGCTCAAAAATGTGCCCTGTCTATCCTCCAGGCAGTTCATATATAGCCTTGTACCCTTTGGTAGGATACCAAATAATAGGGTTGCAGAACCGACAACCTAGCCAATAAGGACCTTCTCTTAAGATGAGATTGCTATAAGTGACAAAACGTTTTGCATCCAATTTAAATTTTTTATAATTAAATGGTTCTCTATTCTATACATTGCTATTGGAAACTATCCACCTGAACTTGGCTACAGCCAAGGAGCTTTCCTGAATGGAGAGGAAGTATTCTACCCCATTCTGGACAATTTCTTTCTGAATAGGTACCAGAATTTTGATTACTCCTTCCTTTTTCATCAAAATTTTGTGACTGGCCAACATTTGTAATAGGTGTTTTAGTTCACCTCTGACCCATAGGTCCAGTCCATTTTCCTGCCTCTGGAATGTGTTATGAGCCTTGAACCATTTCAGTTGATTTTACAGTGAATGAAATAAAATATTGGAATTGCACATCCCCCACAAAGGGACTGGGGTTCTTTTCAATCTCTTCCTCTAATACAAAATTATGTAAATAAAATTCACATAGCAATATCTGAACTTTTACCCCATGATGTTTGCAAAAGTTTATGAAATCCTCAATTCTTTTTAATTCTATAGGTTTGCCAGCCCTGATGGCTTTGATTTTCAGCTGCAAGTATTTTTCTAGCAAAAATAAGGCATAATTATTGGCAGGGGATCTGCATGCCAAGACATCATTGTACAGTGAGAAAATAGTATCCATTTGACTCATGACCTTCTCTAATCTGAACTTTATTTTCTCAATTATTTCCTCTACCTTTCAGTATTTATCGAAGGTCTCACTTTCTGATGTATTCATGTCCCGAAGTTGCTTCTGTAATTCCTGGTATTTTTGCTGGGAGATAGTTTCTATCTGAAGCCATTCTATGGTAAGCCGATCCTGGGCTAAATCGTCTTGAAGATTCACTATACTAGGGTCGCTGCTTATTATGATATCTTTGGCTTGAGTATTTTTGTGTACTCCTGCTATGAGAATGGATACCTATTGTTTGTGTTTCTTTGTTGTGGGAGGCCCAAGCCTCTGTCTGGGTAGCTGTGCTATAGGAGGGTACCACCTTCGTCTGAATAGCTAAGTCATAAGAAGGTATAGCCTCTGTTTGGGTAGCTTCTTCTGTAAAAATTGCATGTTATTCCTTAACAAGTTCAGTGAGTATGGGCTCAGTTTGATTCCCTGTAGCTTCTGATTTATATAATTCAGTTTGGACAGTCGAGTTTATTGTTTCTGAGGTTGCCTAGAATCTTCTCCACTGCTAACTTTCTTATCTTTTGCCTGAGCCTTTTTACTAATTTCCGCAGCCTCTGTTGTTCCTTCCTAAGCTTTTTAATTTTGTTTTTCTACTTTTTAGGAGGAATGATTGTTCTTCTAATGGTCTCTGCTCCTAATGAGGCCAGTTGCTCATCTTGATTTTATTCTTCAAGAACTGTGTCCACTCCCTAGTTTGTTTCTAGTTCTCCTATTTGGCCTACATTCTCTGTATCTAGGCATTCCTGATTGGGTTCTTCTGGGGGCATATCACCAAGTTGGTTCACCTCTTCTTGACTAGTCTGTGCCTTTGTTTCTATTTCACAGCTTATGTTTTATGATATATTCTATCATGGCCAGATTTCTCTGCAGATTGGGTTGCTCCAATGTTCAAATTGAGCGGGCTTTTGGGTTATATGAAGTCATTCATATTGGCCAAAATCTGGGCCAATTTGATATCATGCAGTAAATCACCTGGGGGGCTTGATGTTGAGGGGATTTCAGATTCATCTCTTTCTTCTTCTTTAGAATGCCTTGATTCTTCCTCATGGTCTGACTCAAGGTTCTCCTGGCCTTCTATTTGTAATTATTGTTGACCTCCCAGGCTAGACAATTCTATGGGTTGGCTGATACTACCCTAGGGGTTTTCGGCTGCTTCTAAGTTTGTCCTCACCCTAGCGGAATGTTTGCGCTTTTGGGGAGTGTTTTCTGTAAGGGTAGTCCTTTTCCTTTTCAGAACAGGGTTAGGTGTAGGCAGAGCTAGGCCTCCTTCAATGGCAAATACTAATTGCTCCCAACTTGATTGCCGCTGGGCGAGATTGTAGCTCACTATCAGCCTAATCAAGCACTGGTGGCTCACAACTATTTCTACATGCCGGGACTTTTTTATGCTTCGAGCGGTGTCATGCAATAGGAAATTCAAATACGCAAGAAAATTCATAGAATATTTTTGTTTCAGAACTGCTAGGAGTTTAAGTTGACGTGGCCTTACCACGTCTTTTCACCCGTCACATGTGATGTAGTTCTGGATGACTTTGGCTAGTTTTTCCCATGGTTCTCCAAGGGATGACGGTCTAACTCCTTTTCCTTTGACGATCAGGTCTTGTCCCTCGTCCTTGAAAACTGCAATGGCATCCTACAATTTTAATATTTTATTAGCCCATATGGGTCCTTTTGCTGGTAATCTGGACACTTCAGCTATCACCGCATCTATCACTATGATTTGCCTTCCTCTTATCATAGATTGTCCGTTCTGTAAATTCTGTAGGAATTCAATAGCAATTTCTTCGTTGGGTTGCTGAAACCGTGTGAACTATGTTATCCACCCGACTCTAGCAAGAATTTATCTGGCTGCATCAGGAATAACCAGTATTAGTGGTTCCCTGTGCACTGTTCTTCCTCCCATACTGCCTGGATTCTACAAATAGTTATTATAGCAGAGATATCACAGCAACAGACAAAGCCGAGCTATGGAACAACAAGTTATTATAATGGTTATTTTCAGATGATACTTTACAAGCATGAATATTGTTAACTAGAACTTGCTATTGTACCACTTACTCCATAATTATGGAATGTTGTATTGCCCTGCACAATCAAATAAAGGACTGACACACATACATAAATACACTGGAGGTTGCTCCTCTCCCCCCTTTAAAATGATAGGTCACCTTTGACCGAATGAGTGAAGGAATGACGTGCTAGCGGCGAAGTACAGGGGTGATAAAAGTGGCAAGGTACACATATTAATGATAAGATTGAAAAATATATTAGAGTGATAAAATCAATGGATATAACGAAAATTATCAATGAGTGTGGAGATACCATGAGATGATTTGAAAAGGAAAAAGGACATCGGGCACAGGAAAGATACTTTGCCGTCATCATTCCACTTAAACTTCTGTGATTGATTTTTAAAAGATATCGCATGCATATAGGTTCAAAAATAGATTGGGAACATAATCTCTCTGTAGTAAAGGTAAGAAATAAGAAAAGGGGTTATAATAACTATTGATGTTAAAAATAAGACTCCAATACCATCAGCAGTGCTTTTGTTGCCCGCAGGTGTTTATAACCTCGACAGAGTTGCTTTTTCACCTTTTGGAACCATGATCCTCTATATATAATTAGGAAAGTGCATTATGATGTCAGAGTGGAGACCAATGTACTGGCTTGGTAACCAGATGAATACATTGCCATCCACTGGGAAGGAGTGAAAGGTGGGTGGGCCGGCTCATGATGAGACCTCTTGGTCCAAGGACTTTATTTTTCTGATGCATCCATTGGATCATATCCCTGGTGTGGTGGCCATAGTGGGAATGCCACTTCGTTGCTTCCTTATGATCATGGTAGGATGGCTCATGATGAGACCCCCTATCCTCCATCTGAAAAATCATAGAATTGTTAGTAAATATATATATATATATATATATTATATATATTTATTTATTTATATTTTTTTTTTTTAGACAACACTTCCTATTTATATATAGAGGGTGGCTCAACACTCCTTAAGAGTAGGGATGGTGGAAGAATTATAAACATATCAATAGAAAAAAAGTATGCCCTTAACGTTATTTGATGATAAAGAACAAAGATAATTATAGGGGTTAGGGAAGAACCAACATGGTACAAATAATCAATCAATTCGATTTATAGTGAAAATAAGGACAGTGAAGTGATATAGATGGTTATGTCCTTCCTTTTTCGATCAATACAAAGAAATCTCATTAAAGATGATAATATTCAATTTTCTTGTTCCAGTAAACTTCCAATTTTGTATCCTTCCATATATATTTGTATACTTGCCCTATATAGGATCATAAAGAGTGAAATAATATTCACAAAGTGCTTATTTCCTAAAGAAAACCTCACGCAAAGAGTGTTGTTCCTTAGAGGGAACAACAGTTGTTCCTTAAAAGGAACGACAGGTTTTCCTTAGAGGGAACAACAATTGTTCCTTAAAGGGAACAACAAAAAGAAAATACACACGAAATTGTTGTTCCCTAGAGGGAACAGCAGCTGTTCCTTAGATGGAACAACAACTGATCCTTAAAGGGAATAGGGAAAAGCAAATACACACGAAATTGTTGTTCGTTAGAGGGAACGACAGCTGTTCCTTAGAGGGAACAACAACTATTCCTTAAAGGGAACAACAAAAAGCAAATGCACACGAAACTGTTGTTCCTTAGAGGCAACGACAATTGTTCCTTAGAGGGAACAATAACTATTCCTTAAAGGGAACAACAAAAAGCAAATGCACACGAAACTGTTGTTCCTTAGAGGGAACGACAGCTGGTCCTTAGAGGGAACATCAACTATTTCTTAAAGGGAACAACAAAAAGCAGATGCACACAAAACTGTTGTTCCTTAGAGGGAATGACAGCTGTTCCTTAGAGGGAACAACAACTGTTCCTTAAAGGGAACAACAAAAAGCAAATGCACACAAAACCGTTGTTCCTTAGAGGGAACAACCACTGTTCCTTAAAGGTAATAGTACGAAACGAAATATACAGGGAACTGTTGTTCCTTAGAGGGAAGAACGGTTGTTCCTTAGAGGGAACAACAACTATTCCTTAAAGCAGACAACACGAAAATCTGTACACCAAATTGTTGTTCCTTAGAGGGAACGACAGTTCTTCCTTAGAGGGAACAACAACTGTTCCTTAAAGGGAACAACAACTGTTCCTTAAAGGGAACAACAACTGTTCCTTAAAGGGAACAACAAGAAGAAAATCCATACGAACATTGTTGTTCTTTAGAAGGGACAACAGTTGTTCCTTAGAGGGAACAACAGTTGTTCCTTAGAAGGAACAACAAAGGAAAAATAGAAAAAAGAGAGCTTATATATAATTTATAAATGCAAGTTCAATCAAAATAGAAAGGAAACTTTATGTACAAATTTCAAAAGCAAATGAATTATTCACTGGGCCAATGCTGTGGACGGATTGCCCTCCTCGGCAAGAATTTGTATGGTGGAATCTTCCTGTGATTGTTGGTAAAAGGACTCCCTGGTAAGTGGTTTGTGATAGAGTCATACTCGATGTCCATTCGCTTTAAAAGAGTAGCCAGACACATCAATAGTGGCTAATGTGAGGGTGCCATTATCATGCACCTTTTGTATCTCATAAGGTCCTAACCATCTGGTCTGGAGTTTTCCCGGGAAATCCTGGAACCTAGAATCATACAAGAGTGCCCAATCTCCTTTGTGGAAGATCTTCTTTTTGATAATGGCATCATGCCATTTCGCTCTTTGTTGATGGATCAGTGCAGTGTGCTGAAGAGCTAATAGCTGGATTTCATCGAATTCATTGATTTGGTGTAGCCTATTAATTTATGCTTCATTTAAGTCTAAGCCTACCTCTTGAGCTATCCTCAATGTCTGGATTTGAAATTCAATTTGGAAGATAGGTTCTTTTCCGAACACTAGTTGATATGGGGAATATCCCGTGGTATTTCTCCATGTCATGCGGTATGCCCATAGGGCTTCTGGAAATCGGGTAGCCCAGTCACATCTATGTGATGCAACTGTCTTTGTGAGTATTGCCTCGATTACTTTATTGGTGCTTTCTACCTGGCCATTTGCCTATGGGTGGTATGGAGTCATGATTCAGTGCATGATATGATGATTCTTTAATGTTGTAGCAATTTTATGGCCTATAAATTGTGGTCGTCCATTCATGATTATTTCTCTAGGCAAGCCATATCGCACGAATAGTTGGAAAAGAAAGTGGATTACCGAGTCCTCTGTTTCCCTTGGTAATGCTTCTGCCTCCACCGATTTAGTGACATATTCTGTTGCATCTAATATGCATGTCTTTTGATTAGATGATGGGTTTATTGGACCAATGAAATCTAATGCCCATCGTTCAAAAGGTTCAATGACTAATTATGGATGCAGGGGCATCTCATCAGTGCCCAGGGCGTCCCATTCTTTGGCAACTATCACACGCTTGGACGAACTTCTTGGAATCTTTAAAAATGGTGGGCTAATAATAGCTCGTCTATAAGACTTTGTGACTAGTCCTGCGATCTGCGAAATGACCACCGCAAGGCCCATCGTGGCAAGATTTCATGAGGTCGAAGACTTCATCTTCCCTAACACATCTTCGAATGTGCATATTGGCCTCTATATGAAATAACTATCCTCTGACCCAGGAGAACCAAGTGCTACGCTGTACTATTTGGTTTCTTTCATTAGGTGTTAGGTGCTTGGCTAATTTTCCTACTGCTAGGTAGTTTGCAACATCCGCGTACCATGGTGTTTTAATGGTGACAATGAATAAGTGTTCATCAGGGAACTGGTCTTCTATTGTTGCCGAGTTGTCTGTCTTTGGCATTCGTGAAAGGAAGTCTACTACTGGATTTTATTTTCCTGGTCTATCTTTGATATTGATATCAAATTCCTGCAAAAGGATCAACCATCTTGTCACTCTTCCATTTGTAACAGGTTTATTAGCTAGATATTTAATAGTAGAGTGATCAGTATACAAAACCACAGGGCGTCTTGTTATATAATGTCTGAATTTATTCATAGCATAGATTACAGCCAAAAATTCTTTTTCAGTAATAGTATAATTTAATTCAGCAGGAGATAGATTTTTGCTGATATAGTATATTGCATATGGCTTTTTATCTTCCTCCTGGCCGAGAACTACTCCAATGGCTGTGTCTGAAGTGTCAAATGAAATTTGGAATGGAAAATCCCAGTTTAGGCCTTGTAATACTGGGGCTATTGATACAAGCCGTTTTAAATCTTCAAAATCAATGTCACATTTGTTAGTCCAAATGAAATCGATATTTCCTGTTAATGCATATAATGGTGTAGCAATTTGAGAAAAATTCTTTATAAATCTTCTATAATAGCCAGAAATCCCCAAGAAACTGCGTACCTCATTCTGTGTGGAAGGGGTAGGTATTAAAAGGATTATCTGAATTTTTGCTGGATCTACCTGGATTCCAGCTACTGAGATATAGTGACCCAAGATGAGGCCCTCGATCATCATCATGTAGCATTTTTCATGGCTTAAACAGAGCCTAGTAGCAATGCATCTTTGCAGAACCTTCTCTAATGTCTGTAATGCCAGCTCGAAGTCATCTCCATAAGGTGTAAATTCATCCATGTACACCTTGAGCCCTTCATTTATCAGATCTGAAAAAATGATGAGTATAGCCCTCTGGAATGTGGCAGGTGCATTGCACAGCCCAAAAGGTAAGACCTTGTAAGAAAATATCCCCCAAGGGAAGGTAAAGGTAGTCTTATCCTAGTCTTCAGGGGTAATCTAATCTGCTAAAGCCATCTAGGAAAGAGTTTTATTTTTTCCTACGAGTGTGTCCAAGATCTGGTCAATGAACAGAAGGTGCAAATGGTCTTTTTGGGTTGCTTTATTAAGCTCTCTATATTCAACACATATACACCACTTTCCATTCTTTTTAGGCACCACTACTAATGGAGAGACCCATTTGCTGTCAGATATAGGGTAGATGAAATTTACATCTAACAATTTTTGTAGTTCAACTTTAACAATATCTTTAAGATGAGGATTTAACCTATGTTGAGGTTGTCGAACGGGCTGGCATCTTTTTCTGTATAAATGTGGTGCATGCATAATTAGGGATCAATCCCTTTCATGTCCGTGTAATCCCATGCAAAGGCCTCTTTATATTTTCTCAGAAGGTGAACAAGCTTCTATTCTCGGTCAGTAGTCAAGTTTTTGTTAATATGCAAAGTTTTTCCTGGCTCAATTTCTATGGTTTTGCTATTATAAACAGAAGTTGTTGGTATTGATTGGTCGTTAATATCTTTTAAAGGGATATTCTTCTATTGCGTTATCGAGGGCTGCTTCGATCATGTGAAATTTTGGGTGGGATACGACATTTGGTTGGTTAATGCAAGTATTAATGATGTCATCTTCTGTTTGATCCTTGAATTCGAGAGCATATTCTATAGTTAGTGGTGATCTAATGTTTTCAGTTAGATATGATAGAGGTTGTTTTCTGGGTTTTATTATTCTTAAACTTGGCTGAGCTGGAGGATATAAAGCTAAATTATTCACATTGTTTCCTCTTTCTATAGACATGCTTCCTGTTCGACAGCGTATGTAAGCATCCACGGTTGCTAGCCAAGGTCTACCTAGAATTAGGGGATGTCCATTGAGTCGGTTTCTAGGATTGATGATCAGAAAATCTGTTGGGTATTCCCAAGAGTCTACAGACACCATTCCATCCTGTAATGTGCTTTCTGGTTTCACTACTGATCGGTCAGCCAGTTCCAACAGGGTCGTGGTTGGGTCCAAGGATGTAATTCCAAGCTTTTGCCAAGTTGTTGTTGTAAGAATATTGATTGCTGCTCCTAAATCAACTAATGCATTGGGGAAGGAGCATCCATTTATTTGCACAGTGACTATAGGATTTCTTGGGTCCTCATATTTTACAGGTGTTTCTATGCCTGATAGTAAATCAAATAAGGTACCGACTACATGGATAGTTGAGGTTGTTTTTATTTTCCTCTTTGGATTTTTCGTACACAATTCCTTAATACTTTTTGCATAAATTGAAATGTCTTGAATAGCCTAGAGGAGAGGTATTTTTACACATAAAATTTTCAATTCTCCTAGAAGATCAAAATTGGGGTATTCGATTGGCCGTGGTATGATTAATCTTTTTGGGAATGGTGGAGAAGAGGTGATTGTTTGATCATGAGTTTTCTGTTTAACCATGTTCTCCACTTGTGGTGCTTGTTCTACAAGTAATGGATCTTCAATTTGTTTATTTTTATCCCCCTCTGATTCTATTATCTACCTAGACCTTAATTGAAGCTCATTGCAATCCCTCAACTTGGTTTCTGGTTCTGGTTCTTCAATAATTTGCACAGTTTGAACCAGTCTTTTGTTCGGGTTTGGGTTGGGTCGGGCTGGGAGCTGTGGTCGTAGGTTGGTCTAAGGGTTCTATTGCAATGTGTAGGGTGTTGGCAGTGTAGTTTGAGGTAGGGGGATTGTTCCTGCTGGCTGGTTTGTAGGTCTTTGCTAGCTTGACTGCCAGTTCTGGCTCTGTGAGGTGGAGGGTGACCATTAAGATTAATATGCATTATTCTGCCAGAATGGTGGGAAGTAAGAGGGATTTGGCCAGTTGTTATTTTGATTTGATTGGTTGGTCCAAGGTGGCATATAGAATGGTTGTTGTGACCAATTGGAAAAAGGTAGCTAGTTCTACCACATAGCTCCTGGGCATTGTTGTGAATTGTATTACGAGGGCTGAAAGAAAGAAGATGGGTCAGTGGGCATACCTGTTTGTCGTGGCTACCATTGGCGATGCTGATTTAGTAGGTAGACTGGTTTTGTTTCTTCCTATGCCTCCTTATAGACTGCTTTTAACCCCAGGAGGGATGGGAAGCTTTCTGTAGTGTGATATTTAGTACATATGGTGCAAGTTTGCACCATATCCAGCGGACACTCTTTGTGGTTATGCTTCTTCCTAAATCTAGGAAAAAATATCACCAAGTTTTGTTCTGCTTCAACATACTTTTGCTTGGCTTTCATCTAGTTGTGTTTTCAGAGTTCCCAAAATATTTGTTTTGAAATCCTCTAGCAGGTTACCAATTTCTGCATGAGTTATACCTCCACCAGAGCTTTTGTTGTCCCTGGAGGCCATGTTGTGTTCTACTGGTTTCAATCTCGTACTGACTCTTGAGGACCTGATACACAATTTAATAATGTCAGAATATTCTTCTTGATATATATCACCTTTACCCACAATATTTAATGTTTATATCCATTGTTCTTTTATCCCTATAATTAGTGTAGTTTTTAGCACATTATCAGGTAAAGGCAAAGTTGCATAGGGAGATCGCTGGAGGTTATATTGAAATCGTTCCATATATTCTTCTAATGTTTCATTGGGTCTTACTACCATTTGGAATATTTCATCTTTCAATTCCCTAGATCTGCAATAGTCCTGATATTTTTTTAGGAAAGCGGTTTTCATTTGATCCCAATCATTTATCGTGCCTCCACCTAATCCCATAAACCATCACAAGGCTGCTCCTTTCAATGTAGAGGGAAACAACTTTAGTTTTTGGGGGTCAGTGGTATAATTATAACCCCGACACAATACATCAAACTCAAACAGGAATGCGTCCGGATCCTCTGATGTTAGTCCATGAAAGGTGGGAATATTTTGGAGAGGGATGGATTTCATGGGTGCATTGACAACTATGTCAACGATGGGATACTGCAATGTAGAGGCCTGAGGTGTTTGTGGGTTGTTGGCCATTTGATCAAATATATGCTAATACCCTTCTGGGATCTCTAGAGAGTTATTCCTAGGATGATGAGAAGGGGTGGGAATGAGCTTAACAACACTCCCTTTGTCTGGGATACTGAGTGTTCCTTGTTGAATTACTACCTGAGGGGATCTTGGCTCCTATGTTTCCCCTGTTTCTCCTCCTCCTTCATGAAGATTACAAGAATTCCCTTCTTGTAAAGAAATTGGGTGAGAATTTTCAATTTCTTGAAAACTCTGCTTAGTCCCTTCTGTTTTGCTATGGACCTCAGCGTAGGCCATAGATGGTAAGCTTGTGGCCCAAAGGGAGACAATAGGTTGTCTGGAAGCAACTTTTCTGGGACCTATTGAGGGCTAAGATTCGGCTTTCTTTAAGATGTCGTCTATGAAAGTTGATCATCCAAGGGTCACTGGTCCCATATATTTGTTGGGTTTGGGTAGTGGAATTGAATTATTTTCAGGGTTTTTCTTCTTAGTCACTCACACACAATTCAAATGTTTACCACGACCTTAAGTTCTTAACAATTCTACTAGAAAGCGGGAAAGGGAGTAGGCATTTTACGTGCTCCATACGCAGGTTCTTACCTTTTGTTTTTTATACTCAGTTCTCTCTCAACAGACAAGCAGCAAATACCTACTTCAGTTTTCTATAATTGTGCTGAAAAGCGGGCGAAGGAGAAAGCACTTTACTTGCTCGTTACGTAGGTTCTTACCTTCCGTTTTCAAAACCCAATTCTTCTTCAATAGCAATCATCAGATGTACATTACTCTTTAGAAATGGCTGCACTCTCCCCAACAACAGCGCAAAAATGTTAGTCGATAAAAGGTGCCTCTTAAAACCCCTAATTATCCTTACATTAGTTATCAATCCGGGAAAGTCTTCTTATTTCAAGAGTGTACATAGTGTGTGGCTGCTATTTACTCAGAGAGTAATGTTTCTAAATTGCAGTAGATCTTTTAAATACAAGAGTAAACATATACATCTAGTAAATCCCAATTGCAATTAAAGGAAACTCAATCCTAAAATCAAATCTTACATTCATCAAAGTAACAACAACATCAGTTGAGAGTACAGTAGTGATAACTCATCCCTCTTTAACTGATTTAATCTAAATCAAACCCAATCCTCAATAATTAACCTAAACAGTGAATGAATATCAATCTGAGAGCTTCAATAGTGATAGCTAATACTCTTTACAATTGACTATATAAAGCGGAATATTTATCTAAGGAACTTGATCTGAAATGAAAGTAAATCGAATCAATGACAATCCTGCAAATTATATAAAATAAAGAGATTCTGTCAACACTAGAAAATAATAAACAGTGCAGTGATAAAATCACAGAAAGCGAGAATACTATCGAACCATCACACTTGCGAAAATTGGAAATGTATGACACAAGAAGAGCAGTTGAATCCACTAGTGGCCGAGCCCTTAGCCGCCAGCGAAACACTGCTAAGTTACTTCAAGAAATGCGAGGGAACAACAACCTTACTTATATATTAATCATCAAACTAAATGAGCATTACAATATATTCATGTTCTTCTCGACAGCGAGAGTCTATGAATATAATTACAATTACAATAATATAGAAATTCCTCCTCCCCTTTCTTCTTACAAAACATCTCTTTTATAATCAGAAAGGGTACAAAGATAAGTGATAAATGCGATCCCTCAGGATCTCTCGATCTTGAGGGATTCGCAATAGTTTTCCATCTTTAGACATCATTTCATTTCTTGCGTTGATCTTGCTGATTTTCTTTTGGATGTATCTGCAACCGCCGCGTTCCTTCCTTAGCTTGTTGAGGTTTGTTGTTTCTTCACAGGGATCAAAATTTGTCCCTTTTGTTGTTTTCCTGCAGAAAGGAAGGTAATAATTAGCCAAATCGTAACTGCAAATAATTTTTGTATTTCTTACTGTAATTCCTTAATGGGGTTAGTGCATTGAGATATAGAAAGGATAAGAATAAAGGAAAAGGATGATGAGTTTAATAGTAAATGCATACCTTTTCCATGATCCAACAACCTTGTTCATCTATTATTGTTGTGTGGAGGATCCATGTTTGGTAGCCGTGGACATAATCTTCTTCTTGCTCTGAGGTTGAATCATACGGAAAATAAATTTCCTGTTCTGTGAAATGATCTTACTACATTTCTTTTCATATATCAATGAGATGGTGGTAGGTAGGGATACCTCAGGTATCCTATACAACTTATTGCACAAAGTAATAATCACAGAGCGAGGTCTAGACTCATACAACATGTCACTTCCACACTTCCACAAGTATGGTTGTCCTAATAATACATTACAAACTTCAAGAGGAGAAAAATCACACACTACCTCATCCGTGAAGGGCTTTATGTTGTAGGGAAGGTGACATTGTTGGCTGACGCGGAGATCTTGTCATTGGTGAAGCCACCTGATGGTGTACAGTTACGAATGTGTTCAAGTAGGTATACCCAACCGCTTCATGACCTCTATTGAAATGAGGTTCTTTTGGCTCCTATTGTCAATAATGAATAGCAACGGAGAACCCTGCACCCACATCTATGAGTGGAAGATATATCCCCCCTCCTCTAGATCTTTAAGCTTATTCTTTTGGATCTTGGAGGTGGCCACGATAGCATTGGGCTCCGCGTTAATGATCTACTGACCTTTTCCATTCCCCTTGTCAGGTTCTAACTCAAGAGTCGGAACATGTGTCTCATTCAGAAGCCTTCAACTCGACCACCAGTGACTACTTGACCCGACACTCACTAGTGTTGAGAGTGGAGCTCTTATGGAACTCACACCATTTTCCTATGTCCTTCTTTGTCTTTGAGGTGTTGTTCTTTTCTTATGGCTTCGACGAGTTGTCTTGAGTCACCCTGCCTTGGCTTTGTCCTTTGCTCTGTGGTTTGGGGGCACCTTTCTCTTGCTTCGGATTTGCAGATCCAAAGTCTCGCTTCTTCTATTTAAACTTCTGCTCAATCTTGACAACATATCGGTACGTCACGCCGAGCAAGGAGATGTTGAGGAACTCCATCTCATCCTGGATGTATTTGTGTAGACAGTCACGATACTTGAGTACCAAATGTTGCTCAAAATCCTTGAAACGCAACTTCGTGCAAAGGGTATGAAAAAAATTGGTAAAAGATGGCACGTCTTGGTCCCTTCCTTGCCACAACATGGTCCACTTTATGTTTTTATCCTCATAGCTCCCGATAGGGCAGTATTGATCATTGATTGCATCTCGGAATGACTTCCAAGTTGGTGCGGATGAAAATAGTGAGGGTTTATTTCTTCATTCTTCTCACAGTAGGTTTCCCATCATTCCTTGACGTGGGGGTGGCTTTGAGAAGTGAAAAAGTAATATTTTACTGGCTGGAAAAATCATGAACATACAATATCCTTTTAGCATATTTAACTATTTATCTAAGGTGTTTGCATCTATCTAACCTTCAAGTATGGTGGTGTCAAAGTTAACTTGTACCTTAAAGGGTGTGGCGCTTCCAGAGTGGTTGTTGGAAGAAGATGTGTCACATTTGGGTAGTCACTGAAGGATTTGGGAAAGGTTGTCCATCACCACGTTCCTCTATCGATCGGGGGCTTCTTCGAGCAAGATTTTGAAAGGATCTCCTACCCCCTCATCTTTCTTCTCTTCTTCCATGGGAGGTCATTGGGATTTGCGAGGTTGGTCTTGCAAAGGTTCAACAAGTTCGAGTCCTAACTCCTTATATCCTGACCTCGTTGGGGATATGGAAAGACAAACAAAGAAATATTAGACTACTTTGATACAATTTATTTGAACTTAAAAAATAGCACAACAAATCATAAATATAACCATAGATACAGAGATGCAGCAGAAACAACACTTCATTTCATCAATATAAAATACTAAAATAAGATTACAAACAGAATGGAAATAAACTAGCTCAGGCGACGGTAGCTTATTTCTGAGAAGAGATGTGGCGGCTACATGCCTCTGAAGTGTGTTACAATGAGGCTCAAGGGCCTATTTATTATTGAACAATAAGGGAAAAGCATAAACAACTAAAACCCTAACCCCGGGAGATGCAACCCACTGGGGTTAGCTGGGCAGCCAACTTCCTAGGGTCGTAACTTGGTCATATTATCTTTGTGTGGCAGGTATGATACCTTGTTGGAAAGATATCCCCAAGTAATAGAAGATTTGAGGGAGGGTCGTGCCATATGGGCCTAATGCAGACGTAAAAAAAATGCCATTTAGGGGGTCAAACTTGCTTCAGAAGTTCATGACCCAAAACATTGCTAAAAATAGTAAATGCTGCAATAAATAAGGAAACAGATGAAACCAAATGGAGGTCTAGGTGGAATAGGCAGTTGGCCACCAATATCCACCTAGATCACGAAATCCCTTAATATATGTAAGTCATATAACTTGACCTCTCTATTGTCCCTGATAAATATTTGTTTAATGATGTATCTAAAATATTGAATGAATTAGATGATCAACATTAAGTGCTTGAAACTTCTTAGTAAGAGCTCAGGGAAAGGAATGCTAAAATGATAATTGAGCATGAATCACTTGGTATTGTGGTTGATGAAATGTACTTAGTGATTCCCACTACATCAATAAAGGTTGTTCCACCTAATGTTACATAAGAAAAAATTGCTCAGTATATAGTTTCTTCCAAGCACTCTAAGATCATAACTCAGAATTATAAGAAAATATTATAGAGGTCACCAATCCAAAGGAAGTAGAATTAGATATGCAGGTCATAGTTGTAAATATTTTATTTCAAAGATGAGGGCTAGGGAAGATAGAATTTTGGGTCTTTTTAAATCTGACTTTTAGTTTTAAACACAATTGTGTGATTTTCTTAAGATGCATGCAAAATATAATGATTTTAGAGACTATGAAGTATAAATTCCTAAGAAACAACAATCCATTTAGGAAATACTAGTAACTACATATAAAGTGATTATGACTAAGTTGTATATCCTAAGCATGTATATTAACACAATGCAATCTAAAATGTAGCAACATACTAGTAATTGGTGCAAGTCCAAGAGCATTCCAAGAACAAATATTCAATATTAGAAGATATGTGGGTAAACATTGTTGAAGCCATCTGACTCTATCACTAGAAAAAAAACTTGAGAAAGGAAAAGAAACTCTCTAGTTTATTTTTGAGTTTTAGTAGGAGATGGAAACAACCTCGACAACCCATTGCAAGTTGAACTATAATTTAACTAAGTTTACATGTTATCTAAATCAAAATCTTAGCTTTGTGTATTCTATTTAGTAG
The DNA here is from genome assembly GCA_000404065.3 of Pinus taeda. Taxonomy (NCBI): domain Eukaryota; kingdom Viridiplantae; phylum Streptophyta; class Pinopsida; order Pinales; family Pinaceae; genus Pinus; species Pinus taeda. The sequence goes on along the minus strand of APFE030304720.1, from coordinate 142,288 downwards.
GAATAGGTGATATTGTCTCAAGGATAATACAATCATAGTGTTATAAGATTGTTGATGCCTTATTTCATAGTTTTGAAGACCTTGTATGTAGTCTTTATCATTGAACTTACTTGATTATCGATTCCAGGAATATTTCAAAATTATACACATAAGAGAGATTAAAAAATTGACCTTGTTCATTTTTGTCCAATTCCATAGTATTTCCAGAATTAATAACTGATATAAAGATGACTCACATTTATCTTACATGCCTAGTTCTACATTGTGCACCTTATTTTTACCTATACACCAAAATTGTAATTGTACTTAGAGTCAACACCTTCATCTACCCTAAGAGACAATATGAGACAATATGTTTGATATTGAAAATTATTTCCTCATACTTAGAGAATCACATTATAATATTAGAGAACTCACATTATTTATTAAATATTATAAATTGCATATAATATTTTTGTTTTAAATGATAATTAGATAATTGAATATAAAAAGACAAACACTAAATTTGTAATGCATAAGAGTGATATTTTATTATTTGTTAATAAAATTGGATTAAATGTATAACATAATAAAAGAGATAAACACTAAGCATGCGTGCATAAAAGTGGTATTTTATCATTTGTTAAGAAACTTAGAAGCATTATTTATTTTGAGTTTACATTAGAGGCCTATTTTGGAGAAGAAAGTCGCGATGACACTACTTCAATAATAATCATCGTCTTTATTATGTTAATAATATTGTTTTTATGGCCAACTGTCCCATAGATTTTAACAATAAATGAGTAATTCTTAAGGCTTTTGTTTTAATAGATACTAACCAAAGGAAAATCATGATAATCAAATCTAGAAAGATTACCTACATTGATTTTGTATATGAATATAACAACTTAAGGGAATTGACTTCATACAAACTCAAAGTTGCATTGCTTATATAGTTTTACAGTATTGAGACAAATATTATTGAAGGGTGAAAAGTCTATTTTAGTTTGAAAAAAAAAATTATTAACAAAATTCTAGTTATGGTAAAAATAGAAATTTCTTTTTAAGATTATCTTATATGATTGTGAAATTAGGGTTTGAAACATTTTTAGAGAATTATGGAATAAGATTGAGCAAATACAAAAACATTTCATAGTTGATAATCTCAAAATTAAAAGCAATACACCTACAATATTCTCCTCATAGAAGCTATTATTTCTCTCATTGAGAATTTAGTTATGACTAAGTATTTAATATACTAGTATAAGACTACAAGGAAAGACAAGATGCTTCACAAGATTACTTCAAAATCTAGTCAAGTCAACTATACCTTAAGGAGGGTTGGCATAATGATGCGTTGTCTTGGTTAAACCAATGGGTAATAGAGGAGAAGGTCATTTTGCAGAATATTAATGTCATTAATATTATTATCATGTTTAAGTTTAAGGATAAATGGAAAGGTGATAAAGAAAGAGATGATAAGAGAAAATTAAAGTACTACAAAGAGGTCATAAAGCCAAACTAGAAGATCAAATTTATCTTTGTGTTATAGCCACATTAAAGAAGAAAACAACAATGTTATAATAAGAAACAACTCCCATGAGCCACATGGTAAAAAAAGAGATTGAGAATATCCTAAAATGGCCCAAGATGAGAGAATTTGTCATCTTATGGTATTAAGAAGATGTAAGATAAAAATAATTATGTCTTAAAGTGGCTTCCATATATCCATATTAGATCTTATTTTCAAACTATTTATAACAATACTAATCTTCCTAACCTCTCAATTCAAAAAAACCAAAAAAAAAAAAAAACTAGAAACACTTATTTCCAATCTTTTTAAAGATAAAAATAAAATTCTTAAAAAAATCAATTGGTTTCTTACAACTTTGCTTAAAATCAAATGAACACATCATGATTTAAATAATAAGTAGCTTAACTAACTTAAACACTACAATGGTATGTTCCTTCGTATTATCGTCATCATCAAATATAAATACTATGTGATTTAACTCACTTAGAATGCCATAATAATATTTTATTTCCTCTCTCTTAGTCAACAATAATTAATTATTAATAATATGCTTAACTAACTTAAACACTACAATAGTATTTTCCTTTTTATTATCATCATCATCAAATATAAATACTATATGATTTAACTCACTTGAATACTACAATAATATTTAATTCCCCTCTCTCAATCAACAATGATTAATTATTAACATTATTTTTTGGAAAAAAAATTACTAGTATAAATATATCACCACCATCATTATTAAAAAAATAATAATAATAATAAATAATCACCAAAATATTATAACATTTATTTCCTCTCTCTATCGAATATTGTCAATAATGCTTACCTTAATAAACATATTATACTAATATTAATACAAATAATATAATTCTTATTCATTAAATATTTTAATAAATATTTAAATATAATATTTTTAATAATATTTTTTTTTTTTTCTTTTTCAAACTACTATCAATAATATTTACTCTAATTTATTATTTAGAATGACAAAATATACTTCGTCATTATCCTCAACGATAACAAGAAGACAAAAATATAAATAATGTAAGTCTACACTAAGTCTACAAAGGAAAGGAGTTTGTTTTGCCCGTGTTATTCGCTGCGCAACGAATTCGCGTTATATAATATATCTTGCAAATTGCATCGGGATTTACTATATTTTGAAATAGTCATCAGAATAATTTATAAATTGTGGATGATACTTAACGACAAGCTATAGTTAATTTCAAATGGTTATATGAAAATATATATTATTATTATTATTATATATATTTATATATGGTTGATAAATGACCAAAGTAATTAAAATATTTATGTGTTATTGGTAATATTTATAATTTGTAATGTTAGGATAAGAGAGCAAGAGTGTCAATTCTAAGAATTTATAATATTGGCGCAAAAGTAGAAGTAAAAAAAAAATGGGTGTGGAAAACATTGATTTCAGTGATTAAATTATGTATACGATTAAAAATATTTTCACATTATTAAATGGACACCATCTATAAATTTTGATTTTCGAAAGAATGAAAATTATATGGAAAAAAAAAATCTAAAAAAAGAATTATTCCAAATAGACCATACCTATTAGATTAAAAATTTAGAAAAAAAATGATCATAACTCATGGAAGACTGTCGAAATATTGTAAAAGAAAGAACTGAAGTTACATCTCACTTTGTCTTCATTGATTCTTCGTTGTTTGGCACTTCACTTCTTTCCTTTTTATTTTGTTGTTCATGTGTAACCCCTTCCAACGTTAGATGAGTCTCCTCCAAAGGGGACTAGCTGAAATCCCCCTTGCGATGACAACCCTCATCTAAAAGGACACAACTTTATTTAAACTATCTTTTATGCATTTAAAATATTGATAGTGTGGGGACATTTATGTGTATAAAATTTCAATTTTACAAACCATGTATTCCCTTTGTTTTTAAGAAAGAAATAGAGCACTTCACCATTAAAGGTTCAGTAATTTTGAGAATTAGTGAGGTTAGATGAACAACAATGACGAGGGAGTCAATAATAATGATAAGATTATTAAAAGTTAAGTAAAAATATTAATTTGAGGATGCTAGTCCACATATTTTCATTTAAGAATCCTAATTTGAACACACACACAAAAAAAAACAACTATAAACAAAATTTTAGTTATGGGAAAAATATAAATTTCTCTTTAAGATTATCTTATGTGATTGTGAAATTAGGGCTTAAAACATCTTTAGAGAATTATGGAAGAAGATTGAGAAAATAAAAAACCATTTCATAATTGATAATCTTAAAATAAAAGAAATACACCTATACTATTCTCCTCATAGAAGCTAGTCTTTCCCTCATTGAGAATTTAGTTATGACTAAGTATTTAATATACTACTATAAGACCACAATCAAAGACTATCAACAAAATTCTAGTTATGGGAAAAATAGAAATTTCTCTTTAAGATTATCTTATGTGATTGTGAAATTAGGGCTTAAAAATTCTTTAGAGAATTATGAAAGAAGATTGAACAAATACAAAACCATTTCATAATTGATAATCTTAAAATTAAAAGAAATATACCTATATTATTCTCCTCGTACAAGCTATCCTTTCCCTCATTGAGAACTTAGTTATGACTAAGTATTTAATATACTAGTATAAGACCACAATGAAAGACAAGATGCTTCCCGAGATTACTTCAAAATATGGTCAAAGTCAACTATAGATCAAGGAGGGTTGGTGTAATGATGCCATTTCTTGGTTAAATCAATGGATAATAGAGGAGGAGGTCATTTTGCAAAATATTGATGCCATTAATATTATTATCATGTTTAAGTTTAAGGATAAATGATTGGGCGATAAATAAAGAAATGATAAGAAAAAATTAAAGTACTACAAAAGGTTATTAAACCCAAATTAGAAGATCAAAATTACCTTTGTGTTATAGCTAAATTAAAGAATAAAAGCAACAATGTTATAATAAGAAACAACTCCCATGAGCCACATGGTAAAAAGAGAGATTTGGAATAGCCTAAAATGCCCCAAGATGAAAGAATTTGTCATCTTTATGGTATTAAGAAAATGGAAGATAAAAATAATTTTGTCTTAAAGTGGCTTACATATATCCAAATTAAATCCCATATTCAAACTATTTAAAACAATACTAATCTTTCTAACCTATCAATTCAAAAAAACCATAAAAAATAGAAACATTTCCTTCCAATCTTTTTAAAGATAAAATAAAATTCTTTAAAAAACGAGTTGATTTCTTACAATTTTCCTTAAAATCAAATGAACACATCATGATTTAAATAATAAGTAACTTAACTGACTTAAACACTACAATATTATTTTTCTTCCTATTATCATCATCATCAAGTATAAATATTATGTGATTTAAGTCACTTAGAACACCACAATAATATTTTATTTTCTCATCTTGCACACTCAGTTGCTCATCTTGGTTTTGTTCTTCAAGAACTGTGTCCATTCCTTGGTTTGTTTCTATTTCTCCTGTTTGGCCTACATTCTCTATATCTAGGCCTTCCTGACTAGGTTCTTCTGGAGGCATATCACCAAGTTGGTTCACCTCTTCTTGACTGGTCTCTGCCCTTGTTTCTGCTTCACATCTTATGTTTTTTGATATATTCTATCATGGCCAGAGTTCTTTGCAGATTAGTTTGCTCCAATGTTCAAATTGAGCAAGCTTTCGGGTTGTATGAAGTCATTCATATTGGACAAAATCTGGGCCAATTCGATATCATGCAGTGAATCACCTGGGGGCCTTGATGTTGAGGGGATTTCAAATTCATCTCTTTCTTCTTCTTTAGAATGCCTTGATTCTTCCTCATGGTCCAACTCAAGGTTCTCCTGGCCTTCTATCTGTAATTATTGTTCACTTCCCGGGCTAGACAATTCTATGGGCTGGCTGATACTGCCCTGGGGGTTTTTGGCTGTTTCTAAGTTTGTCCTCACCCTAGCAGAATGTTTGCGCTGTTGGGGTGTGTTTGCTATAAGGGTAGTCCTTTTCCTTTTCAGAACAGGGTTTGGCACAGGCAGAGCTAGGCCTCCTTCAATGGAAAATACTAATTCCTCCCAACTTAATTGCCACTGGGCGAGGTTGTAGCTCACTATCAGTCTAATCAAGAAGTGGTGGCTCACAACTATTTCTACATGCTGGGACTTTTTTATGCTTCGAGTGGTGTCATGCAATAGGAAATTCAAATATGCAAGCAAATTCACAGAACATTTTTGTTTCAGAACTGCTAGGAGTTTAAGTTGACGCGGCCTTACTACGTCTTTTCGCCCGTCACATGTGATGTAGTTATGGACAACTCTCTCTAGTTCTGCCCACAGTTCTCCAAGGGATGACGGTCGAACTCATTTGCCTTTGACGATCAGGTCATGTCCCTTGTCCTTGAAAACTGTAGTGCCATCCTGCAATTTTAATCTTTTATTAGCCCATATGGGTCCTTCTGCTTGTAATTCGGACACTTAGCTATCACCGCATCTTTCACTATGATTTGCCTTCCTCTTATCATAGATTGTCTATTCTATAAATTCTGTAGGAATTCAATAGCAATTGCTTCGTTGGGTTGCTGAAACCGTGTGAAATATGTTATCCACCCAGCTCTTGCAAGAATTTCTCTCGCTGCATCAGAAACATCCAGTATTAGTGGTTCCCTGCGCACTATTCTTCTTCCCATACTGCCTGGATTCTACAAACAGTTAGTATAGTAGAGATATCACAACAATAGATAGAACTGAGCTATGGAACAACAAGTTGTTATAATGGTTATTTTCGGATGATACTTTACAAGCATGAATATCGTTAACTAGAACTTGCTATTGTACCACTTACTCCGTAATTATGGAATGTTTTATTGCCTTGCACAATCGAATAAAGGACTGACACACATACATAAATACACTGGAGGTTGCTCCTCTCCCCCCTTTAAAATGATAGGTCGCCTTCGACTGAATGAGTGAAGGAATGACGTGTTGGCGGTGAAGTACAAGGGTGATAAAAGTGGCAAGGTACACATATTAATGATAAGATTGCAAAATATATTGGAATGATGAAATCAATGCATATAATGAAAATTATCAGAGTGTGGAGATGCCGTGAGATGATTCGAAAAGGAAAAAAGACATCGAGAGTAGGAAATATACTTTTCCGTCATCATTCTACTTAAACTACTATGATTGATTTTTAAAAGATATTGCATGCATATAGGTTCAAAAATAGATTGGGAACATAATCTCTCTGTAGTAAAGGTAAAAAATAAAAAAAGGGGTTATAATAATTATTGATGTTAAAAATAAGACTCCAATACCATCAGTAGTGCTTCTGTTGCCCACAAGTGTTTATAACCTCGACAGAGTTGCTTTTTCACCTTTTGGAACCATGATCCTCTATGTATAATTAGGAAAGTGCATTATGATGTCAGAGTGGAGACCAATGTACTAGCTTGGTGACCAGATGAATACATTGCCATTCACTGGGAAGGAGCGAAAGGTGGGTAGGTCGGCTCGTGATGAGACCTCCTATATCAAGGACTTTATTTTTCTGATGCATCCATTGGATCATATCCCTGGTGTGGTGGCCATAATGGGAATGCCACTTCATTGCTTCCTTATGGTCATGGTAGGTTGGCTCATGATGAGACCCCCTATCCTCCATCTGAAAAATCACATAATTGTTAGTAAACACACACACACACACACACACACACACACATATATATATAGATATTATTTTTTTATTTTTATTAGACAACACTTCCTATTTATATATAGAGGGTGGGTCAACACTCCTTAAGAGTAGGAATGGTGGAAGAAGTCTGAATATATCAATAGAAAAAAAGCATGCCCTTAACGTTATTTGATGATAAAGAACAGAGAGAATTATAGGGTTAGGGAAGAACCGACATGGTACAAATAATCAATCAATTCGATTTATAGTGAAAATAAGGACAGCGAAGTGATATAGATGGTTATGTCCTTCCTTTTTCGAACAATACAAAGCAATCTCATTAAAGATGATAATATTCGATTTGTTTATTCCAGTAAACTTCAAATTTTGTATCCTTCCATATATATTTGTATACTTTCCCTATAGAGGATCATAAAGAGTGAAATAATATTCACAAAGTGCTTATTTCCTAAAGAAAACCTCACACAAAGAATGTTGTGCCTTAGAGGGAGCAACAATTGTTCCTTAAAGGCAACAATAGTTGTTCCTTAGAGGGAACAACAAATGTTCCTTAAAGGGAACAACAAAAAGCAAATACACGCGAAATTGTTGTTCCTTAGAGGGAACGACAGCTATTTCATAGAGGGAACAACAACTGATCCTTAAAGGGAACAACGAAAAGAAAATACACACGAAATTGTTGTTCCTTATAGGGAACGACAACTATTCCTTAGAGGGAACAACAACTGTTCCTTAAAGGGAACAACAAAAAGCAAATGCACACAAAACTATTTTTCCTTAGAGGGAACGACAGCTGTTCCTTAGAGGGAACAGCAATTATTCCTTAAAGGGAACAACAAAAAGAAAATGCACACGAAATTGCTATTCCTTAGAGGGAACGACATCTATTCCTTAGAGGGAACAACAATTATTCCTTAAAGGGAACAACAAAGGGAAAATTCACACGAAACTGTTGTTCCTTAGAGGGAACGACAACTGTTCCTTAGAGGGAACAACAACTGTTTCTTAAAGGGAACAACAAAAAGAAAATGCACATGAAACTGTTGTTCCTTAGAGGGAACGACAACTGTTCCTTTGAGGGAACAACAATTGTTCCTTAAAGGGAACAACAAAAAGCAAATTCACACGAAACTGTTGTTCCTTAGAGGGAAAGGCAGTTGTTCCTTAGAGGGAACAACAACTGTTCCTTAAAGGGAACAACATAAAACGAAATATACAGGGCACTATTGTTCCTTAGAGGGAACAATGGCTGTTCCTTAGAGGGAACAATGGTTGTTTCTTAGAGGGAACAAAAACTATTCCTTAAAGCGGACAGCACGAAAATCTGTACACAAAATTCTTGTTCCTTAGAGGGAACGACAATTGTTCCTTACAGGGAACGACATTGTTCCTTAGAGGGAAAAACAACTGTTCCTTAAAGGGAACGACAAGAAGAAAATCCATACAAACATTGTTGTTCTTTAGAAGGGACAACAACTGTTCCTTAGAGGGAACAACAACTGTTCCTTAGAAGGAACAGCAAGAAGAAAATCCATATGAACATTGCTGTTCTTTAGAAGGGACAGCAGTTGTTCCTTAGAGGGAACAACATTTGTTCCTTAGAAGGAAAAACAAAGGAAAAATAAAAAAAAGAGAACTTATATACAATTTATACAATCAAGTTCAATCAAAATATAAAGGAAACTTTATGTACAAATTTCAAAAGAAAATGAATTATTCACTGGGCCAATGCTGTGGAAGGATTGCCCTCCTCGGCAAGAATTTGTATGATGAAATCTTCCCATAATTGTTGGAAAAAGGACAACCTGGTAAGCGGTTTGTGATAGAGTCATACTTGATGTCCATTCACTTTAAAAGAGTAGCCAGACCCATCAATGGTGGCTAATGTGAGGGTGCCATTATCATGCACCTTTTGTATCTCATAAGGTCCTAACCATCTGATCTCGAGTTTTTCCAGGAAATCCTAGAACCTAGAATCATACAAGAGTGCCCAATCTCCTTCGTGGAAGATCTTCTTTTTGATAAGGGAATCATGCCATTTCGCTCTTTGTTGTTGGATCAGTGCAGTGCGTTGAAGAGCTGATAGCCGGATTTCATACAATTCATTGATTTGGTGTAGCCTATTAATCTATGCTTCATTTAATTCCAAGCCTACCTCCTGAGCTATCCTCAATATCTGGATTTCAAATTCAATTGGGAAGATAGGTTCTTTGCCAAACACTAGTTGATATGGGGAATATCCCGTGGTATTTCTCCATGTCGTGCAGTATGCCCATAGGGCTTTTGGAAATCGAGTAGCCTAGTCACATCTATGTGATCCAACTATCTTTGTGAGTATTGCCTTGATTACTTTATTGGTGCTTTCTACCTGGCCATTTTCCTACAGGTGGTATGGAGTCGTGATTCTGTGCATGATATAATGATTCTTTAATGTTGCAACAATTTTATGGCCTATAAATTGTGCCCGTCCATCTGTGATTATTTCTCTAGGCAAGCCATATCATACGAATAGTTGGAAAAGAAAGTGAATTACCGAGTCCTCTGTTTCCCTTTGTAATGCTTCTGCCTCCACATTCTGTTGCAACTAATATGTATGTCTTTTGATTAGATGATGGGTTTATTGGACCAATGAAATCTAATGCCCATCGTTCAAAAGGTTCAATGACTAATTGTGGATGTAGGGGCATCTCATCAGATTGCCCAGGGAATCCCATTCTTTGGCAACTATCACACGCTTGGACGAACTTATTAACGTCTTTAAAAATGGTGGGCCAATAATAGCCTGTCTGTAAGACTTTGTGACTAGTCCTGTGATCTGCGAAATGACCATTGCAAGGCCCATCGTAGAAAGCTTTCAGGATGTCGAAGACTTCATTTTCCTTGACACATCTTCGAATATGCATATCGGCCCCTGCATGAAATAAATATCCTCCGATCCAGGAGAACCAAGTGCTACGTTGTACTATTTGTTTTCTTTCATTAGGCGTCAGGTGCTTGGCTAATTTTCCCACTGTTAGGTAGTTTGTGACATCCGCGTACCATGGTTTTTTAATGGTGACAATGAATAAGTGTTCATCAGGGAACTGGTCTTCTACTGTTGCCGAGTCGTCCGTCTTTGGCATTCGTGAAAGGAAGTCTGCTACTGGATTTTATTTTCCTGGTCGATCTTTAATAGTGATATTGAATTCCTGCAAAAGGATCAACCATCTTGTCACTCTTCCATTTGTAACAGGTTTATTAGCTAGATATTTAATTACAGCGTGATCAGTATACAAAACTACAGGGTATCATGTTATATAATGTCAGAATTTATTGATAGCATAGATTACAGCCAAAAATTCCTTTTTAGTAATAGTATAATTTAATTCAGCAGGAGATAGATTTTTGCTGATATAGTATATTGCATATGGCTTTTTATCTTCCTCCTGGACGAGAACTGCTCCAATGACTGTGTCTGAAGCGTCAGATGAAATCTGGAATGGAAAATCCTAGTTTGTGCCCCGTAATACTGGGGCTATTGATACAAGCCATTTTAAATCTTCAAAATCAATGTCACATTTGTTAGTCCAAATGAAATCGATATTTCCTGTTAATGCATATAACGGTGTAGCAATTTGAGAAAAAATATTTATAAATCTTTTATAATAGCCAGAAAATCGCAAGAAATTGCGTACCTCATTCTGTGTGGAAGGGGTAGGTATTAAAAGGATTATCTGAATTTTTGTTGGATCTACCTGGATTCCAGCTACTGAGATATAGTGACCCAAGATGAGGCCCTCGATCATCATCTTGTGGCATTTTTCATGGCTTAAACAAAGCCTGGTAGCAATGCATCTTTGCAAAACCTTCTCTAATGTTTGTAATGCTGGCTCGAAGTCATCTCCGTAAGGTGTAAATTCATCCATGTACACCTCGAGCCCTTCATTTACACCTCGAGCCCTTCATTTATCAAATCTAAAAAAATGATGAGTATAGTCCTATGGAATGTGGCAGGTGCATTGTACAGCCCAAAAGGTAAGACGCTATAAGAAAATGTCCCCCAAGGGAAGGTAAAGGTAGTCTTATCCTGGTCTTCAGGAGCAGTCTGAATTTGATTGTATCCGTTGAAGTCATCTAGGAAAGATTTTTTTTTTTTTCCTGCCAGTGTGTCCAAGACCTGGTCAATGAACGGAAGGGGAAAATGGTCTTTTTGGGTTCCTTTATCAAGCTCTCTATATTCAACACATATATGCCACTTTCCATTCTTTTTGGGCACCACTACTAATGGAGAGACCCATTTGCTGTCAGATATAGGGTAGGCGAAATTTACATCTAACAATTTTTGTAGTTCAGCTTTAACAATATCTTTAAGATGAGGATTTAACCTCTGTTGAGGTTGTCGAATGGTCCTGGAATCTTTTTCTGTATAACTATGGTGCATGCATAATTTGGGATCAATCCCTTTCATGTCCGAGTAATCCCATGCAAAGGCCTCTTTATATTTTCTCAGAAGGTGAGCAAGCTTCTGTTCTTGGTTAGTAGTAAGGTTTTTGTTAATATTCAAAGTTTTTCCTGGCTCGATTTCTATGGTTTTGCTATTATAAACAGAAGTTGTTGGTATTGATTGGTCATTAATATCTTTTAAGGGATCTTCTTATATTTTTTTATCGAGGGCTGTTTCGATCATGTGAAATTTTGGGTGGGATATAGCATTTGGTTGGTTAATGTAAGTATTAATGATGTCATCTTCTGTTTGATCCTTGAATTTTAGAGCATCTTCTATAGTTAGCGGTGATCTAATGTTTTCAGTTATATATGATACAGGTTGTTTTCTGGTTTTTATTATTGTTAAACTTGGCTAAGCTAGAGGATATAAAGTTAAATTCTTCACATTGTTTCTTCTTGCTATATTCATGTTGCCTGTTCAAGAGCGTATGTAAGCACATGCAGTTGCTAGCCAAGGTCTACCTATAATTAGGGGATGTCCATCGAGTCGGTTTCTAGGATTGATGATCAGAAAATCTGTTGGGTATTCCCAGGAGTCTACAGACACCATTACATCCTGTAATGTGCTTTCTGGTTTGACTACTGATTGGTCAGCCAGTTCCAACAAGGTCATGGTTGGGTCCAAGGATGTAATGCCAAGCTTTTGACAAGTTGTTGTTGTAAGAATATTGATTGCTGCTCCTAAATAAACTAATGCATTGGGGAAGGAGCATCCATTTATTTGCACAGTGACTATAGGATTTCTTGGGTCCTCATATTTTACAGGTGTTTCTCTGCTTGATAGTAAATCAGATAAGGTACTGACCACATGGATAGTTGGGGTTGTTTTTATTTTCCTCTTTGGCTTTTTCGTACACAATTCCTTAATACTTTTTGCATAAATTGGAATGTCCTGAATAGCCTGGAGGAGAGGTATTTTTACACATAATTTTTTCAATTCTCTTAGAAGATGAAAATTGGGGTATTCGATTGGGCATGGTATGATTAATCTTTCTGGGAATCGTGGAGAAGAGGTGATCGTTTGATCGTGAGTTTTCTGTTTAACCATGTTCTCCACTTGTGGTGCTTGTTCTATAGGTAACAAATCTTTAATTTGTTTATTTTTACCCCCCTTTGATTCTATTATCCACCCAAACGTTAATTGAAGCTCATTACACTCCCTCAACTCAGTTTCTAGTTCTAGTCCTTCAATAATTTCCACAGATTGAAATGGTCTGTTGTTGGGGTTCAGGTTGGGTTGGGCTGGGAGCTGCGGTTGTAGGTTGGTCAGAGGGTTCTGTTGCAATGTGTAGGATGTTGGCAATGCTGGTTGAGGTAGGGGAATTGTCCCTGCTGGCTGGTTTGTAGGTCTTTTCCAGTTCGAATGCCAGTTCTAGTTCTGTGAGGTGGAGGGTGACCATTAAGATTAATATGCATTATTCTGCCAGAATGGTGGGAAGTAAGAGGGATTTGGCCAATTGTTATTTTGATTTGATTGGTTGGGCCAAGGTGGCATATATAATGGTTGTTGTGACCAATTGGAAAAAGATGGCTAGTTCTACCACATAGCTGCTGGGTATTGTTGTGAATTTTATTTCGAGGGCTGAAAGAAAGAAGATGGGTCAGTGGGCATACCTGTTTGTCGTGGCTGCCATTGGCGATGCTGATTTAGCAGGTAGACTGGTTTTGTTTCTTCCTTTGCCTCCTTATGGACTACTTTTAACCCTAGGAGGGATGGGTAGCTTTCTGTGGTGTGATCTTTAGTACATATGGTGTGGGTTTGCACCATATCCAGCGGGCACTCTTTATGGTTATGCTTCTTCCTGCATCTAGGACAAAATATCGCCAAGTTTTGTTCTGCTTTTTCTTGGCTTTCATAATGTCTAGTTGCGTTGTCAGAGTTCCCAAAATATATGTTTTGAAATCCTCTAGTTGGTTACCAATTTTTGCAAGAGTTATACCTCCACCAGAGATTTTGTTGTCCCTGGAGGTCATGTCGTGTTCTGCTCGTTTCAATCTCATACTGCCTCTTGAGGACCTGATACACAATTTAATAATGTCAGCATATTCTTCTTGATATATATCACCTTTAACCATAATATTTAATGTTTATATCCATTGTTATTTTATCCCTATAATCAATGTAGTTTTTAGCACATTATCAGGTAAAGGCAGAGTTGCATAGGGAGATCACTGGAGGTTATATTGTGATCTGGATTTAAACAGGAACGCAACAAATTACAGAGATAACCATAAACACAAAGATCCAGCGGAAATAATACTTCATTTCATTAATGGAAAATACTGAAACATGCTTACAATCGGAAATGGAAATAAACTAGCTAGGGCGATGGTAGCTTATCTCTGAGAAGAGATGTGATGGCTACATGCCTCTGAAATGTGTTACAATGAGG
>APFE030304720.1:91875-107355 GCA_000404065.3 Pinus taeda | reverse complement strand
TGATCGAACTGTGCAAGAACGCAGTCTTGACATCCATCGGATGTAGGTTCCATCCTTATGAAGCCACAAGGGCTATGATCAAGTGGATGGTCGTATATCTGGCAACAGGTGCAAATATCATAGTCTATACCTTCCTTCTGGGATAAACCATGAGCAACAAAACGAGCCTTATACTTTTCTGTACTTCCATCTGCTGCATGCTTTATCTTGTAAAGCCATTTTGAAGTAACAATTGTCTTGTCTGGGGTCTGGGAACTACTTCCCAGACATCATTCTCCATAATAGACTCATATTCTATGGTCATAGCATCCTTACATACTTAATCCTTGACGACATCTGAGAATGATGAAGGCTCATTTTGTATGATCGTTCTCATGATGGTTAGGTATCCTTGATACTTGTTAGCTTTCTTACTTTGACCGAAGGTTCCTCAGGGTGCAGCATGCCCTTTAGCATCATCAAGTATCCCACTAAGCCATGAAGGCCTCTTCCTAGAAGAGGAAGGCTCATGTGGATGAGGATCAGTCAGATCCATGGGTTCTTCTACATCAAGCATTGATTCATCATCCTTTTCTTTCGGTTCCCTGATGTCAGCTTCTTGAGAGCTCCTCAAAGTCAGAAGATTGTCCACCTTGCTAAGAGCCATATATTTGTCAAAGGTGACATCATTACTAATCACGACTTCCCTTTGACAGGCGATGAACATTTCTTCAGGAGTCTTGGAACCCAATGCTTGATGAGGGCATCGATTTTGTACATATACAATGGTGTTTGTAGTTTCAGCCCATAGAAACTTTGGAAGTCTTTGATCATGTAGCATGGGCCAGACAACTTCCACAATTGTGAAGTTCTTCCTTCCCACCACACCATTCTTCTCAGGAGTATGTGGTGTAGTAGTCCCCCTCTTAATGCCAACCTTAGGTATGCCTGTGTGAACCAACTGTAATATATCAGAGGTCTTGCTTTGGCTTGAGGGGAACGGTCCCCTTTTGAGCTTTCCTTCGGCACATCCTAGACATACACCTTCTTTCTCTACTCAGAATTCAGGCTTCTCTATCACCATTTGTCTTACACCGAGTATAGCTTTATAATGAAGGGAGGCAAACCTCCGATGCCAAAGTTCGGACTAAAGAGATGTTTCATAAGACATGACACCTAGCGGACTTCCATCGACCTGATATAATGAATCAACACTAAACCCAAGAATAAAGGCATCTTTAACATTATTTTTCCATATATGTACCTTGCCATCGTTGAAGGTTACCTTGTAGCCTTTGTCTTCCATTACTGAGATGGACACTAGGTTCTTTTTGAGGTCAAGTGCATTTAATACATCCTGGAATTCCTAACCTTCTTGAATGGTTGTCCTCTTCCTCGATTCCCAACTCTCCACTTACCTTTGATATTGAATTTGTCATTCCTTTGATTTCCATCAGAGGGATTTTGATCATCGTCCCGGTGTGAGTCCTTTCTATCAGGGCACTCCCTTGCATAGTGACCTGCTTTATCGCAGATGTAACATCGTCATTTTCTTCTAGCCTTACGTCCATCCTTTCCTTTTGATTTAGTCCAGAATTATTTATTTTCTTAGCATGAGAAGAAAAGGAAGTAGGAGGACCTTTAGGCATGGGCATTTTTTGCTCCTCTTCCCTTGTTTCTTCTTGAATGCATCTAGCCATTAATTCCTCAAAACCAGGAATTACATTATAGTTCAGAAGAGTAGTCCTGAACATGTACCATTCAGATGGTAATCCTCCAAGAGTCGTGAGTGCCATTTCCCTGCCAGTAATAGCCTCCCCAATAGATAGAAGATCGTTCTTGATCTCGGTTATTCTTAAGAAGTATGCTTTCATACTCTCATCTTTACCCTTCTTGATTTTCCTCAGTTTATTTCTAAGAAACAAAACTTGATTTGCATCATTAACTTTAAATAAACTCACCAGTCTATCGTAGATTTCCTTGTAGGTGTCCAGCTCAGAGATGTAGGCCACCAAGTGCTTGTTGATAGAATCCTGGATGATCTTCTATTTTGACTTCTTCGGTTTTCCATTTGTTCCATGCAGCAGCAAATACATTGGATGGAGGCTCAGCAATATTGCCTCTTACATGGTCCAACACTCCTGGATCTTCTAGGGTTAGATCGATGGACATCTTCCATCTGTGATAGTCATATTTCTTGTGAAGCTTTCCTTCGGTAGAGTGTTGAGGACCCCATAGTTCTTTTAGGATAGCCTCACCAATATTCTCTTTGGTGATTGCTCTTGCTCTTGCTCAGGCTTTGTCTTCACCTCAGCTCTGATACCATGCTAAGGTATGGTATGTTCTATGGTTATAACAGTTTACTTCTTTTTCTTATTATATCCCACAGATTAGCAACCACATTTGCATAAAGTAAAGTGCAGATATAACATTAAATGATCGACAGAAAACAAGCCAAGACAAGAGACACAAGATGTGGCGGCTAGCCAGGGACAAACCCCAAAATGTGTGGAGAAACTCTTTGATCAAATCTTCTTTTATCTTCAATAATTCAGTAGAGAGAAATAGTACAATAAATCTGATTTATATCAACAGTAGAAAACCCTAGATCAGCAGCATCAACATTAGCGGCTTCATCATCAAACTAGGGTAGACGATATCTCACAAACCGACCGTCGAATCAGCATGATTCCATGACCAAAAGTTGTGGCTTCCAGAGGAGGTTTAGATGAACCTACATCGTAGTTCAGATGAAGATATCTTCTAGTCCACGTAGGTCAATCTTTACTTCTGCAGTTACAGCTTCAGTTTCGACAACTTCCGGCTTCAAACTAGGGTAGTCGATATCTTGCAAACCGTTCGTCGGATTGACTTGATTCCACCACAAAAAGTTGCGGATTTTAGAGGAGGTTCAAATGAACCTAAAATGCAGTTCAGATGAGGAGATATTCTAGTCCACTCAGTTCAATATTTACTTCTACAGTTGCAACTTTAGTTTCAGCAGCTTCTGGCTTCACATGTCTGAGAGAGAGACCCTTTTCTGCGCAGTAGAGAGGAGACTCTTTTCTACGCAATAGAGAGAGAGAGAGATGTGATGAGATGAGTGAGTCCAAATGAGGAAAATTCCTCTTGTATTTATACACAAAATTGGTGTTTGAATAGATGTGACTGGTGGGCTTCTGAGCCTACATGAGTTGTAGGTCGGCTTGATAATAATTCCATAATCAAAATAAATTCATATCTCCATGAATACTTATCGAAATCGGATGATATTTATATCAATCCTACACCTCTCGATGAGAGGAATCTAATAAAAAATATTATCAACCATGAATAAGATGACCCACATGAATTTTTTCCCTGGTTTCCAATTTTAACAGCCATGGAGCAAAGACTCTGCATGTAATGTAAATGATTTCAAGCATAATGCTACATGTTGTAGCTTTGGCATCTTCGGTTGTTTAAAGTTTTTGATTGTTTTTTTGTTTCGAGGTAATTAACTCACTTCTCTGCAAGGGTGTCCCTCAATAATGTAACTCTCCTCTCTAACGTACCTCTTTGATAAGTAACAGTCAACAATGACATGCTTTCAAAATTATGTGTATAAGAAAATCTTTATATTAGATTGCCACCAGCATCTCTTGCTTGAGCCTTTTAATTTTCCGAGTCTTTTTGCTTAGCTTCAACTCCAACTCCATTTTATTTTTGATAGTGGACTCATTTTGAATGTTGGCTTATAATTGAAATGCTTATGTTGCATTCTAGTATCACAAAGCAAAGTCCTGGCAAGGAAACAAGGACAGAAGTACTGCGTAGAGATGCATATTTCCTTTCCTCTATCTAATAGAGGGGTGCTTTTTTTTTTTGTGTCCCCTGATGTGAGATTTTAGCCCTTGGGCCCTGAACTTGTAACATTTTATGGAATTAAACATAATACCATTTTTAATGTGAAGGAAAAAGAGGATTTACGGTTTATGTTTTTGTTTCGTGCTTGTTATTATGTGAGCAACTTATGTTTCAGCGCTTTTGTATATTCTTATGCATATCATATCTCTCTTATAATTGGAGACCTTTTCCAACCATTAATTCTTGCTTGGTTTTCCAATAGCTAACGTTTTGGAAGATGGAACTTCAATAACAAGGTATTCTTCTTTTAAGAAGTTTTGCAAAATCTGATTTCAAACAAACTCGCTCTAGACTCTTATTTTATCCCAATCACCTGTTCTCAGGATATGGTTCTGGTAGCAAAAGGTGTAGCCTCTGAAGCATTTTTTAATCACTTTCTGCCAGGTTAATGATATTACTTATAATGCCATGAGCTATCATTTGTAGCATTAACCATTGTTATCATTCTAGACCAAAAGACTGAAATTCATGCTGGTAGTTGACACTAGTTTAATCTCATTCAATATGTTCTTGTTGGTGTTTGCTTGAGAATGACTCCATCATCATGCAACGTGCGTGAGCTTCTAGTTAAGTCTAGTGGATTTGGTTCATCATCAAGTTTTCTACAGCCATTGAATGATCCCGTTCAATCAACCTTCAATCGATTGGGGATAACCATAAAGGCGTTCTCTGCTTGGCAGTGGTATTTTGAAGTCTAGTATCAAAACTGTGCATTGGCTTTTTCCTTTCAATGACTTTCTTGTTTGATTGTGGCTCTACAAGCTTCATTGCATATCACCCTCCTCTTTCCAATAGGTCCCAAAAAACATGCTCTGCCTCGTTAGTCATGGATTTCCTGAACTTTGTTGGGTGAAACCAAAGTTGAATGAAGGTCCTTGTGCAACCACAGATGGGCCATGGAAGCATTGGCCAATTAATTCTTGTGTTCTTCATACAAACAACTCAACACAAGTTGCATCAGGGGATAGCAGTACTGAACATAAAGCTATGTTGGTCACTTTTGTAGTGAAAGGTTTGGTTGCTAAATGCCAAATTTTCCCTCTATTAGCACAAGCAACTTCTCTGGAGGACATGGTTAACATTTGGGCATATGCCACACAAAGCTTGGAAACATTGCTGCATTCCTATAGTGGATCCTTCTTCATGTGCGAGAGAAGGTTAGAGTTAAACTCCCAAGGGCTTACTGATATTAACATTGTTGGTCATGGGGAATTGAATGTTCAAGCAACCTCTGATCCTTTTCCAGTTTCTTATTTAAATAATGAAAAAGGTTATTTTTGGCAACACTTCATGCCCAATTTTTTTTAAACTTGGTATTTATGGTCCTGCTACAACCATAATTGGGATAGAGATATCAAGTCCAAGATCTCAGTTAGAAAAAAATGTTGTTTTGTAGGAATCTTGTCAGCCGATCTTTTCCCCAGTTTGTGACCCCAACAAATTTTCTTTGCACGGAGCCTCTGTAGCCCAGAATAATGTGGACTCAGGTGACACTATTAAAAAATCTACTCAGGAAGCAACTGTGGAAAGGCCGGCTAGGTTTTGCACAATGATCAATGGAACAGTATCTAAGGCTGATCCATTTGATGGTTATCCAAGATCTAAGATATCTAATATACACTAAGTCAGAAGGATCCTGAATTTCATACAACAAATTTTGCATTAAGCATATGTGTCTTTGAATTGCAAGTTGCATAATGACCGAATAAGAAACATGTTCAGAGCATGTGATTTATTATCATTTTCTGTACTATAGAATTCACTGCTAACTGCATGATGAAACCCCTATATTCTTTCTTCTTACTGCTTTTAGCATCTTGCACAACTATAATTATATTTCTCTCCTTTTTAATGACCTTCATATGTAGAGTAACTGATTCATATTCTCTCTTTTATTTCATTTATTATTCTTTTCAATTTGTTAGTTATTCCTAGAGCATTATTCCAACCTTCTGTTCTTTGGGAGAACTGAAGGAAATTGTCTCTAATGTATCCAAAATTGAAATACAAAGATTTATACCCTACTATCTTCCTTTTTCCTTTTCATCAGAAGAGGTGGGTTTCTTAGTCATTAAGGCATTATTTGGATTATATCAAAAGAAAAGGCAGTGGGAAAATATCCAGAATTGTGTAACACCTTCTGATCTCATTGATATAACCTAGCATGCAGGAGTGGCACTTTCTCAGCATCTAGTTCACATTTACTGCTATAATGAGACTCCTGTGTTTAGGCAGAACATTGAGGTTCGTATTCTAGCTCAAAAATAAGTTATATTTTGTTGTAGTTCTTTTTTGGAAACATTGTTATTAGTTCACATGTCTTGTCATACAAGACTATAATCATGTCTTTTATTTTCTTTTCATAGTTCTCTGCAATGAACTGTGTATATTCAATACTTTAAGGTCTAGTGAAAGAAATCTTCAAATCTGATCTCATTGATATAACCTACTTTATTAGATGTATATATTTTTGGATGTCTCATACTTATTTCATGTTATGTTCAGATCGTTCTTTCAAAAGAATCAGTGCCAGTGACCTTAATTCCAAAGTGCATTCATAATAACATTGTTTTCCTCTCTCATCAATAGTGCTTACAATTTTAATACCATTTTTTCTCGTAATACCAACTCAATGCTCCTTCCAAAATCAACTCAATGCTTCCTGTAATACTTCTACCAAAAAGTTGCAACCAACTTTGTTTGCACCACCAAAACGATGCAATGTCAATGCAATATCAATGCTGCAATGTATATCATTGTTGGAGCATTTGTAGGTAGATTAAAGCTGGAACCGTTCATTGATATAACCTACCAATTTTTCTCATAATACCAACTCAATGCTCCTTGCAATCAATGCTGCAATGTATATCACTCTTGGAGCATTTGTAGGTAGATTAAAGCTGGGACCGTTCATTGATATAAGCTAGCACGCAGGAGTGGCACTTTCTCAGCATCTAGTTCGGTTAACCTTCAATCGGTTCGGGATAAGCATAAAGGAGTTCTTTGCAAAAGTGTTCCCAATTCAGTTTGACAGAATATATTTTTTTCGTGACTAGTATTATTTGCATTCTCAGGCTGAACCTACTCAATGCAGGGACTTGCTGCCTCGCAGCCTCCCTTGTTAAATCTAGATTTCGAGTCCATATAATTTATTTTCTTTCGACACACTATAATACCATACATACAATATACAATATAAAACCATACATGACATATAAAACACAATATAATACCATACATGTCTTGCAATACAAAATTCAAAAATGATACATGAAAATGTATATGAAAATAAACATACATAAATTTTATAATCTACTTTTTGTACCTTCAAAAATAACTACTCTTTCACCTTCACAAACAATTAGCAATTTAGTTTATAATATACTATGTACAAACCTAAATTAAATACAATACAATTCAAAATTCCAATTTTAGAGCCAGGATGTGAAAACAACCCTATGCATAATAATCAATGTTTGAAACGATAAAGAAATTACAAGTCTTCATCTCACAGAAAACCATTAAAAACCATTCACCAACTTTACAATTATAATAATAATAAGAAATCACCCCATTGGCCTCATAGTTCAATTCCACTATTGGTCTCATAGTTCAATTCCACTGAATACATCTTGATCTACTCATAATTAATAATTTTGAATAATAATGTATTAATTAATAATTTCTTATTTTTATTTTTATTTTTATGTAATTTGATTAGGTCAAAATGTTTAGATAACAAAATATAACAAGACATTACAACATCTTTTTCATACTGGGATGGAGAGTGTCACAGTCCCACGCTTATGCGACCTAAGTTTATCGTGGGCATTGTACTGCACCGACACAATTTTACCTTTCCAAACTACTCTTACTCGGATTACGCCTACCTCCAACACTTAGTCAATTTTTCATTAAGTGTTTACTTCTTTATTTATGCAGCAAAAATTACTTCATTCAATCTATCTTACTTCAACTATTCAATTATGCAATAACCAAGACAACAACATAACATTGAAACAGTGTGATATTGCAATTAACACAATTTTACGTTGATAGGGCGCAACTCCCCAAAGTAGTTCGCCCCAAACTTATTACTTATGCAAATATAATATAAAATATATTTTACAAAGTTAAAAAGGTGTGGAAGTTGCTTGGCCCAAACCAAAAACTCGTCCACCTTGATTAAAAAATCGTGTAACTCATGTCTGCATTGTTTTGCCCAAGTTTACTGCACATTCTCCCTGTGTGTTTTTCCTTGTCACTCACATCACCTAAGTTGGTCTCTCCCTTAAGTCGCATGCTACCTCCTTGTCATTCACTCCATGCTCTCGTCACTTTTTCCATCTGTTGCACTCGCTCATCACATCGTGTTTCTTGCCCACTATGCCTTATCATTGGTCACACTGCCTTGGCGCTCGGGCTCCCCTTGGAGTCAGTGTGCTTGTGGGCATGGGTCCATAAGTTAGTTCTTATAAATTTGAGATGTTCGTCCATTGCCTGAGTTATGTGGGCGCCCTCCTCTATAGAACACCCACGCCTCTCAAATTTCCCTCCAATGCATGCTCTTTGCTAAGTCACCACCAAGTCACCCTCATCACACTCGTGGGTGCCCTGCCTTCACGCAAGAATACCCATCGTGCACTCTTACCTAAATCAGTTCAACTTCGATTTTTCGAATCTCCAAGTGAGAACGGCCCGTCATGGGCGCTTGTTGGCTTTGGTGCCAACTTGGTCCCATAACATCCTTCCCCAATTTAAAAAGGTTGTCACCCTTAAAACACCGTCTTGGAAAACTCCATTGCCAAGACCAAATGTCGCAAAGTGCTACGAGCTCTAATGTCAATTGTTCCTATTGCATGAAATCCTTGCCTTTACTACACGAACCTCCATCAAGGCTCATGGATCTATCTGCTTAAGGCTCCTCAATCTCATGGTTATCAGTCACAATTCCTCAAAATCCTCCACACTACCCCATCTCATGGAAGGCTACTCCCTCAAGCTCAATTGCATGCTTTGGTCGCAACTGATATCATGCCAATCCACCATATGTTATCATCATGTGAACTTGTTGTTTCCATACCACAACTCAACTCTCCCATGCTTGCATGCATTGCATGCCCTCATGACTTAGACTAGTTGGGTGATCAGTCCAACCATCCATCCAAATCGTGAGAATTCACCTCCTCATGCCTTCATTGGTCATTTATCCAGCATTCTATCACATCTTCAACTCAATCAAGAATTATTCTCATCTTTACGCATCAATCCTTTAACCGTTGAACGTGTGATATCCAGGTTCATTGAGAAAACTCCATCTCATTTGCGATATAATGTTCATCAATGTTGTATAAGGGATAAGTCTTCACTTGCCTCATTGTCTTGTCCATGTGTTACCCATGGTTATAGACCAACATGCTCCATGTCCATAAAAAATGTCCAAGTCTCATCGACTCAACCCATGCCTAATTGCTTCCCACCAAGGCACCTCCATGGTTGCAACCACTATCCAAATCCAAGATGTCTCGCCTCTATCACATCCATCAATTCACTCTTCATGAACACATCCCACACTATGCCCAAAGTATGAATCCCATACCGCATCAAAGTCAAGTTAAAATTGACCTCAGTTTTTTAACAAAATAGATATTCCAAGACTGTCATCATTTGACATCTTATCGGCTACAACTCTCTTCAAGTCTTCATAAAGTCCTACAAACCATCTTCATCCAACACTTCTGGAAAGCACACTTGTCTTGGTCACAAGACTCATCGGAAGTTTCCTCTTCCCTCTTTGTCGCATGAACACTCTTATAGGATACCCATGTCTCCTCCAAAAACAACCATGGCCTTGTTGCTCGAATGTGCCCAATATCCCCATCAGTCCATTTGCAAAAGATTTCCATGTGGCATCAACAAGTCCATCCTGCATGACATCTTTAATTTGGAACTTCTTCTTGATGCCCATGTTTGACATCTCTACAAGTGATCTTGCTTGATGTCCTTACACGAGTGTGCCATGTGCCTTTCTTCCACGACTTTAGTTGCCTAACTTTTCCACTTTAGTAGACCTAACACAACTTCAGTCATCGCATCCTTGCCTTTATTCAGGTCAGTGCTCTTGGTTGCCCTACCCTCATATCATTATCGTAGGACCCTTCCTTCATCATTCCCCAACCCCACTAAAGTTTCATCTAAGACTTCCTCTTGGCCTCAAAGAAACTACAATGAAGAAGTCCACTGAAGCATGTGTATATCACTTCAATTTAGTGTGCCCTTATTTCATTATGTCCATGAGTCATGTTGGGAACTTAGCCAAATATCCAATCAGATAAGCATGACTCACTCATCGCATAATTTGTCATGTTCCACCCTTATCTCAAGCATTCACACCTTCTTCTCTAGGGTCACATATTTCCCAAACAAGTTTTGCAACAATCTAATCATCCATCGCATAACTAAACACAAGCATACCTAAACCTTCCAAGTGAAAGTCATCCATCACACATTCCTGTCAATTACCATAAAGGGAACCATAGTATGACTTCCCTCAATAGCATCATCTCCTTTCCAAGCTTGCAATATGCACACCCCAAACTTGTAACATCCCTGGTTAAAAATCCATGTAAAAATATATAAAGACCATGGTCATGGGACATGTATTCCAAGCTCAATGTTGGGAAAAACATCCTAGTGCATGTTCATTTTTACTATTATGGCTAAAGTAAATTGGCAAAGGCAATGACAAAGGATTTGGGAAGGAAAATGGAATTTTTGGCACATTTATTTATGAAAATAATGGAAATTAGGAGAAAAAGAAGGTGAAAGGTCACAGGTTGCAAGTGAGAAGGAAAATAATGGAAATTGAAGAAAATAGAGGCCTTGTTGATAAAAAAGGCTTCTAAGGATCAGTTGGTAGCCTTTTGTTCAAGTTTTTTCTCAAGATTTTTTCTCAGCTTTTTTTCAGTTCAGTTTTGGAGCTCTCTCATTATTCTTTCTTTCTCCCACTCTTGGACATTTAGAGCTTTTCTTGGAGAATTTCAGCATTGAATCAAGAAAGGAAAAGAAGGAAAGAGGAAGGAAGGAGCATGAAAGGAAGAGTAGGATCAAGCAGCTACAACATGATTCTTTGCAGGTATCGGTTTGCGTGTGTGATTACCTTGCTAGATTTATCATGCATGGTATTGCATGTGGTTCTTTGCTATCATGGCATGGTTTTTTCTAGGTGTGACAGTGTTTCCAACCTAACCTTTCCATTTTCGGATAGCCATTGTGTGATGGTGTTCTCATATTTTGGTTGAGATGGATTCGAAGCTGTGTGAAGTGGATCTTTGAATGAAATAACACATGGCCTAGTGATCACTAAACTAGACTATGGATTGCGGTAAAGCCACTGGCCTAGTGACCCCTGAACCTAATTGTGGGTTGTGATAAAGCCAAGTATTGTGTGCCTTGGTGGGCCTAACAATCCTTGACCAATTAATGATGGGATGTACGAACGTACAATAAAGTCTAGAGGTGGTTTTGCTTGATTAGGCCTAGGAATCCTTTCCGATGAATGGTGAGATATACGGTAAATCCTAGAGGGTGGAGTCTCGATTTAGGGCCAAGTTATCCCTGTATCAGACTGTGGATTGCGATAAAGCTTGAGATACTAGGAGACATGAAAATTCCTCACAGTGTAGGTGGAGAAATCCAATGGCATCTATGCTTGTTTTGGCCTAGTGATCTAATGGGGATGATGGTAAATCCTATTATTGCATGTTGATTGTGTTGGCCTAGTGATCCGATGTGGATTACGGTAAAGCCTAGTTTCTATTGATGAGGGTGAGGTGGTTTAGCCTCAAGATGCCCTGGTTGGTTCTTTTGTTTGAGTCCCACATTCATGCTTGGAACATGGCATGGGGGTGATTGGCTGAAGAGAGATTTGGCTCAGTCAATCTATGGTCGGGTGGAATGTTGTAGTCCCATACCAGGTTGGCTTTTGCATTCATTAATAAGAGGATTTTTCCTTGGTGTATTATATGTAAAGGTATTGGTTTATATGTGGATTATATGGCTTATTTATCCTTCATATTTATGTTGTTATTATGTTGGTTATAATTATGTATTATGAGAGTGATGATGTATGGCTCTCCTCATGTTTCGATTTGTAAATGAATGAAGAATGTATCTATGACCTAATAGATGATAATGCAACTAATCATATAAGGGAACAATGTTTTTTAGCAATTTTCAGATAAGTATGAGACCCCTATGCTTAGATCTATTGTTTAAACCTGTAGATTACATGTTTGACGAAATACTTGTCATGGCTAGTAGGGGTCTAGTCTAGACCTTGTCAATATCTTTGCAAATGTATCATTGTTTTGTTGTGTAAATTCATTTCTAAACATGTCATTGAGTTCTAGGCAGTGACCTAGGCTCTGATCTTGAAAACGTGGCACAAATCCCAGAGTCGGAGGCATAGATATGAGGAGAAAATTCCCTAGATGCATTCATACCCATGTTGTGGGAGTGTCTGGAGTCTCCTAGATGCACCCTTTTCCATATCAAAGGAGCATTTGGAGCCTCCTATATGCACCCTTGTCCATATCAAGGGAGCGTCTCGGGGTTTAATGGTCTAAAAATGCATTGGGACCTAGGGGTTGGTTACCTGAGTGGTTGAGATGGCTCCTTGGAGTTCTATTGCTGATGTGGAAGGTATGTATGGTGTGTTTCCATCGATTCCACTTCCTTAAGGTGAATTAGAAGGTTGAATCCCATTATAGTGGTCTCTCGTCATATATTTACCCATTTTGGCTGGTTACTTGGGTAGACGTGGGATGACGGTGTTACAAAGTGGTATCAGAGCGAGTTTCGTTCTCTTTGGGTGATGTCTAGTATTCATTATTTTAGGTGATATCTGATACCACAAAGTGGTATCAGAGCATGGCTCAACCCTTGTACTGAAATAGTGGAATGTGCTTGTCATGCATGCATGTCAATTGCATATGTGTTCTTTATGTTTGTAGACTATGTGCTTGTTGTGTATGTATGGTAGTGGTCATTGTTACAATTGTTTTTCCATCTAGGAGTTGATGATTTTTCTTTTGGGATGCATTTGTCATGAATGAATGTCAGTTGTATATGCATTTGTTATACATGTCAGTGTTTATATGCTGTTATGCATGCATTGTCATGGTTATGGTGAAGCATGTATGATAGGTCAGACATGCATTGCAAGGTCATTGTATGCAATTAGGTCATCATGATGTTATTGGTATGTTATGATGCTAATGTGTTGGCTGAGATAGAGCATGAGATGTAGGCTATTAGAGTGAGTTTGTAACACTAGACTTTGGGGTAAAGAGTATATCGTCATACAAATTTATATGGTGGGCATGCAGGTATGTTGGTTAATGGTTGTTATAAGAATTAGGGTTACTTTTATATTTTTATTGTGGTTACATGTATGATAAATGCTACTTGATCAGTGTATTCATATGCACATGTGTTAGATATTCATGAGTGATAGTAAGCTATGGTTGTATGAATTGATATTATTTTTTTATGTTAGATAACTTGATGATTATGTTATATGTTGTTGATGAGTATGTTATATGTTAGTTAGCTTTATGTTAGGGTTATTTCAATTAAGATATTGATGTTATATGTATCGTACTAATTTGAATTGGTCTATGCAAATGGTTATGGTTATGACATTCGGGTATGAATCAAATTACTTGTGACATTGTGTTGTACTAATCTAGATTGATCGTACATATGTGATTGTTATGCATGAACGACAAATGTTTATGAGCTTATGATGTGAAGATGTTAGTTAGTTACTGTTATGGATATCATGATCTTATTTTTTTTTGAGATGATGTGTTATGAAGTTATATCATGGTTGTGCAGAGAATATAGGCTCCCCTCAGATACATTAAGGTATGAGTTTTCTTATGTCGTATATTTGGTGCTTGACTATTTGATCATGTCATCTTTTTTGTGTGTGTTTTATTATGTCATCTAGTTGATTTATTTAACATGGTGTGTTTGCAAGTTGGTTTAATGTTCGATGAATTGCATAATATGACTATGTGTTGAAATGATCTTGTTTTAAGATGATTGTACTAACACATATGTGTTGAGATAACTGATATGTACCTGAGTGTAAGTAGGTGAAAGTTGCAACATTATGTCTAATGACTATGAGTTGACTATGGATTATGACATGATTGTTAGTCTTGGTAAAGGTTGATTTCAAATTCATAGATATGATTATATTGATATTTGGAACATGTGGTTGACATGTGTGAGAAGTTGCAGCGTAATATGCTTGGAATTAGTATGACAAGGTAAGGTAACTAGTATGTCATTATGTTTACTTATGCACTGGCAATTATGTGTTTATAGTAGTATGATGCAAGGGAAAGCATGGAAAAAGAAACTGCCGTGAAGTATTGAAGAAGGATTGGGTTGAGATTTCCTTGGGAACTGTTATCACTCAGGTTGTTCCCTTTGGCTCCCAAGGGAATACGGTCGAGGTAACCACAAACCAATCTTTGGACTATAGGTCCTAGCCTGCCAACAGTCAGAGAGGGCTCTCTCTTTAGGATTTAACTTTGTTTGAGGGATGATTTTAGGCTAGATATGGTGCACATGGGTTTTGATTTGGTTTAGTGGGATGGTTCATCTTAATCAAACAGAGATGACATGCAAAGTGTAAGAAGTTCAAACCATTGGGCATGGAGTCATGACTGTGAACTGAAGGGTGTTTTTCTTTGGTAGAAGAAGGAAATATGGAGTAGGATAGCTACACATGGCACAATGATTTTATGCTGGAACAAGAGTGAAATGGAGGTTAGGGAATTAGAGGCAATTAAGGATCTCTCATCTAGCCAAAGAGGGAAAATGGATGAATGATATCCAGGAGCAATGAAGAATTCCCAGACAGCATTCATATGTGAAGAGAATAGATTAAACATGCGCAATTAAGAATGCATATTCATCATTGATTCGAGGAAAACATGGAAAGTTACAAGAATTGAGCACAGAGGGCATGAAAACCAATTCTGGTCTATTCTTTTTTCCTGCAACTTAGATCATGATATATATTTGGTACAGTTATGTATGAACTGATAAACGAAGGGAGGAAAACATATTGAACCATGAGCAAGCATGAGAATTCCATACCAATTTCTTCAGCCATTAAAAATACAACCAGCTAGTTCAGATGCAAGCATTCCAACAATCTTTGATTATAGAAGTTCTTAATATTTGCAGTGCAGCTCTCAAAATGAGAGATCAACCAAACAACCCACCAACCCTTATTACATTGTTCAGGGTTGTATTTATAGGAAAAATATCTACAACAAAGATCTGCTAGAAGATCTTCTTTTAGGAAATAAATGCAGTTAACCTAACTTGTCTTATAAGTAATGAAAATATCTATCTAATGCTGCGTTGGGGGCAGCTGTTTCAAAAATGAGGCTATCTATCTGTTGCTGTTATGCGCTGGCCATTCATCATAACTGCGCATTGGTCTCTGTTCCGCTGCTCTTGAGTGGCTTTACTATGCATTAACTGTGGTCTGAGAGCCTTAAATGGCTT
>APFE030304720.1:53361-81680 GCA_000404065.3 Pinus taeda | reverse complement strand
AATAGCATGTTTTGAGATCTTTTGAAGTGCTATGTTTTGGAAGTTACCATTAGGGACATAAACCTTGTCTTGAAATCTTTATCCATACTTGACCTTTAAAAGTATTCTTAAGACCTTAGAATAGGATTTCCATTTGCATTAAACACTTTAGGAAACAAACAAGAACAAAACCCCAAAAACAACATAAACTATAAAACAATGAAGTAAGAAAAAGGTTAACTAAGCACATATGGTGCACCACACTTCATCAGTTTACGATACTCAGATTGATAATTTATATAGAGCAATTTAAGATGTTAAATTGACTAGAGAGTTATTAAACCCAGATAATGAATGAAGAATGAAGGGATAATCAAGATCAAAGGGTAGTTAAGAATCCCTTAACCTTGATATTCAAGAAATCAATATAAACGAAAGAGAAATAAGAATTCTTTAATTTAGATATCAGTAGAAAACATTTAAATGCATAATTGTTAAGACAGAGTGCAATTAAACAAGTTTTGAAGTATTATTCCAGTTATAACATTTAGATTGAGAAACACATTAAAGATTATGAATAACTGTGAGAAAATAACTGTGAGAAAAATAACAACAAAACATGAAAATACTTGTCTGAAATTTGCTCAACACATGAATCCTTGGAAATATCCGATCTTTATTTATCAATCCAACTTGTTGGCTTAGTGAATGATACAAGAACCTTCTGGGTCTTCTAATAAAAAAGTTTATAGAAATGTCTAATAGAATTCACCCTACATACTTCAAATTTTGAAGTATTTATACAAATGGAGTTACAAAATATCTGAAACTGTATTTAGAACTAATCTAGGAAAAAAGGAATATCTTCATGCAAGAAGATAGAGACATCTATTGAATTGTTTCATGTTGTCCATTTTATTTTGGTTCTACTCGCTTTGATCTTTTTCCCTTTAATCTACTTTGTTGTTTGATCTTTCATGCTAGATGCTTCATTTACTTTAGCCTTTCATTTGATACACTTTGACTCCGTTGATCTGTCATCATCCTTTTACCATGTTGTTTTTACTTTTACTGTATGATGGGACCAGCCCATGCTGTGTGATTTAATCAACCCAATAATTGTTGATTAATAATGATATAATATGATTAATTTATTAAGTAGAGCTTAGCACTGATATTTTTTTATTTGGCATTGATTGTTTGTAATAATGAACCTGTACACTGAGGGGACAGTTGTCCTGGCCTTGGTTTCCTTCCCGCTCTCGGCTAAACCCTAGGTTGTTGGTTGCTCCCGGTCATTTTTGTTATGCTCTATCTGGGTTGTGAGCTCTGCGGTTCTGTGGGTGACTGTCACTGTTGTGTAACAATGCTCTATCTACGCCAACTGTGGCTTCTCTGTTGGTAAGTGGTAACTGTGCTTCAGCATTTCTCTTGGTTCACGCTCTTGTTGGCTTGGCTCGGTTATTCGATGGTTGAACTCTTGTGAGGGTTTCTCTGCTCCTCTAGTGGCTCGGTGCTCACTGTCTCACCTTCGTTACTCTCCCGGTATTTTGAGCTTGCTTATGGTTCCTTTGCTACTTGTATGGTTGTATCATTGGTTGATTTGTCTGCATGCTTTTGTACTCAGGTTTCGGCCTTAACAGGACCCTTCCATTCTGTGTTCGCTCACTCTGGCAAGGTAAGATTTCATTCCATGATGAATGTTACACTCTTAATTTTTTTATGCACTAATAGGCATTGCTCCTTGCGAGCAGGGTTTTATTTAGCAATGGCTATGGTTAATTATGAGTTTCCTCATCTAGCGTTCTCCTCCCTTACTGTCAATCTTCCATTGGCCCTTTCGTTTTGCTTTCAGTCAACGGTTCTAACGTGCGGGTGTATTGCCTATGCAGGTCGCTGGTCTCTTGGCTGGAATATCCCTCGGATCCTTCTTTGAATGGAACCGGTAGGGTCTTTCCTTGTTGTAAATGTTTGGTCAAAGGTTTCTCTGGTTGCTTTTTCCTTGTAGTCGACCTGGGTTCCTATTGCAATGCCGTTTGGTTTGATGGCAATTTAGGTTTCTAGTTCGGTTGACTGAATGTTGTTGATTCTACCATGAACTATAATGAATTTTTTTCTTTAAGGGTTAAAACCCTAACCTTCTTCTCGCTACTCTGCTCCCGAAGGAGGGTTTTCTCGCCTTCAGGGTCATTGGACTTTGGACTTGTAATTGTATGGTTGGAATACAATGTTTGCTACTATAATTATTTTGAAATATCAATGAAAAGAATTTTGTGTTAATGCACACAATGTTACCTCTTGCTCGAATTCTTCTCTATGACTGTATTTGTTGATGAATGGCTCACTGTAGCGTACTCTGGTGCCTCTATAGCTTCTTAATGTGTAAAAGAACTGCGTGCTCGGTCTCCATTGCTTCTATTTTGGTTTGTCTTGTAGCTATGCTTCTTCTTGTTCGTTTGATTTTGGGAATTCGCCTCTGTTTAACATGGAAGGATTTCTGATAGATTGTTTAACTGCCTTTTCATTACATAAGGCAATAATTAGATAAGAAGAACATAATAATTAGGCAGATGGATTTAGGAAATGAAAAGAAAATATCTCATTTTTGTATTATTCTTCTCTACTGAGAATTTTCGAACCCCCATCCATGTTGTGTACATCTGTTTTATAATTTTAAAATATAGTTAAGAAAACTGTTGGTAGTTGCTTCTGTAATTATGCAGTTGATAACTATCTTACTATTTTAATTCTTTTGTTCTATAGAATACAAAGATAATATATTCCTTCCTGTTATTTTGTTTTTTTTTCAAAAGTAAATAACTATAAAAATAAACTAAAAATAAAACACCAGACAACCATGTCGATGCAACTACTTCTACCTGACTGTACTATCCCTAACTACCTATTAACGGACAATGACATAATATAAGTTACTAATACTGTTCTTAATTAACAAACACAAATGAAATTCAAATACTGATGAACCTATCCTCCTTAGCTGAGACCAACACTCGGTCATGGTGCCCTTAGCTAGATGCTCTTGCATCAGGCTCCCGGGGTAAGAAAAATTCATGACTCCGGTCCATGAGCTTTTTGACTGAATAACCCACCTAATCTATCTATCTAGCGTTAAGCCATGAATTGTCTTCAATAGGACAGTTCTTCCACTTGAACAGATATTGTAGATACTCGTTTCACCGAGTTCACTTGGCCACTTGACTATCGAGAATCCTATTGATCTCGAGGGGCTGAGCGTAAGGAATTTGTCTCACTAAAGACTCACTTTACTCCTGTATGTCCCATGTAGCCCGTGTCGCATTGTCTTCCTCTGAACCAGCAGTGTATGGAAACAGGTCTGCCACATTAAATATGGGTGAGATGCCTATTCCTAGCGGCAGCTGTATTTCATAAGCATTGGCCGAAAATTTCCATAGAATTTTGTAGGGGCCTATCTTTTTGTACTTCAGCTTGTTGTGTGAACCTCTAGGGAAACATTCCTTGAACAGATGT
This sequence comes from Pinus taeda, assembly GCA_000404065.3. NCBI lineage: Eukaryota > Viridiplantae > Streptophyta > Pinopsida > Pinales > Pinaceae > Pinus > Pinus taeda. The sequence goes on along the minus strand of APFE030304720.1, from coordinate 78,191 downwards.
GTGAGGACTTCATCCCCCACATTAAAGTGTATGTCTCTCCACTTCAAATCTTCTTGCTACTTATATTTCTGACTATTGTCCTATAACTTTATTTTCACCTGCTCATGTAAATCATTCATTGCTTTAGTGAATTCTTCCCCATCGACACTCTTTCCTTCCTGTTGTCCTAGATCTTGTAACTCATGCACTCTTCGAGGATGCATGCCATATAAGATCTGGAAAGGACTGTAACCCGTGCTGCGATTGGGCGAGTCGTTATAAGCGAACTCCACCTAGGTAAGTACTCGATCCCACATTTGCAAATTTTCACCGATCAAACTTCGTAGCAACTTTCTTGGACTCCTGTTTACCACCTCTATTTGCCTGTTAGTCTGTGGTTGATAAGAAGAGCTAAAAATTAACTGCGTGTCCATTTTCTTCCACAAGGTGCACCAAAAGTGCCCTGTAAGCTTCACATCCCTGTCAGAGAGAATGGATTTAGCTAGGCCATGTAGCCTGACGATATCTGTAAAGAACAAGTGGGCCACATGAGTTGCATCGCTGGTTTTTCTGCAAGGGATGAAATGTGCCATATTTGAAAACCAGTCTACTACTACCATCACCGAATCATAACCCCGTTGCGTCCTTGGTAGACCCAAGATGAATTCCAAGCTTACTAAGTCCCACGGTCTACTTGGAATGGAAAATGGTGTGTATAGTCCCGTATTTTGACTGTGTCCTTTTGCCAACGGACACACCTTACATCTGATCACAAATCTCTACACATGCCTTTGCATTTTTGGCCAATAATAAAAATTGCTGAGCTGCTCCAATGTTTTTTCTATGCCGAATTGTCTGGCTAGACCTCCACTGTGCTTCTCCCGAATGATGTTCTCTCTCATTGAACAATCGGGAATGCATAATTGTCCCCCTTTAAACAACATCTTTTCCTACAAATTATAGTCCAACCATGGATTGTTGTTTCTCAGTAAAGGATTCTGACAGGCTTCATAAGCCTCCTTGAAGTCCGTGTCGGTTTGATACAAGTATTTCAAATGCTGAAAGCCCGACACTTGTATCATACTCTCTTGCAAGAGTAAGGCACTTCTACTCAATGCATCCACCACCTTGTTGGCCCGCTCGCTAATGTGTTTCAACACAAAGGTGAAACTCTGCAAATATTCAACCCACTTAGCATGCTTGTGATTCAGCTTGTGTTGTTGCATCACATATTGCAGTGCAGAATTATCCGAGAATAAAGAAAACTCATTCCCCAGAAAATAGTGTCTCCAATGCTTCAGTGCTTGGATGACAACATAGAATTCTTTGTCGTATAATGAATACTTATGTATGCTCTCATTCAACTTCTCACTGAAAAATGCAACAGTTTTGTCTTCTTGGCTAAGTACAGTGCCAATGGCTATACCACTTGCATCACAGCAAACCTGAAAAAGCTTTTTAAAATCTGGCAATCTCAGGATCAGTCTTTCTGTGATCTTCTTCTTTAGTAGCTGAAAACTCCTCTCTGCTGCGTCAGTCCAATGAAAAGGCTGACTTGCCTTCTTTATAGTGTCCAACATAGGTGCGCAAATTTCACTGAAATTTCTTATCAATTTTCCGTAAAAGCTTCCCAGCCCATGAAAGCTACATACCTCAAACAGAATTTTCAGGGATGGTCAGTTGACAATTGCTACAATCTTCTCTGGGTCCATCTTCAACTCGTTTTTAGCGATCACGAAACCTAGATAAACCAATTCCTTTTGCAAAAAAGTGCATTTTTTCAGATTTATCAGCAACTTATTCTGCTGCAATTTTTCCAACACTTTTCAAACACGTTGAAAGTGTTCTTCTCTCGTCTTGCTGAAAATTAATATATCGTCCAGGCACACTATTAAAAACTTCCCAATGAATTCTTTCAACATTTTGTTCATCATTCGCATAAAGGCATTGGGTGCATTACTCAGTCCGAATGGCATTACCAACCACTCATATAGTCCTTCATTAGTTTTGAAGGTTGTCTTCCACTCATCCCCTTCTCGTATTCGAATTTGATGATACCCACTCTTTAAATCAATATTTGAAAAATATGCTGCCCCGCTCAGGCAGTCCATCATGTTGTCCATCTATGGTAGTGGAAATATGTACCAGATGGTAATCTTGTTGATGGCCCTCGAATATGTGCACATTCACCATTCTCCTCCTGTCTTGGGAGTGAGAACTGTTGGAACTGCGCAGGGGCTCAAACTCTCCCTTATCAGCCCTTTATCTAGCAATTCCTGCAACTGTTTTCTAATCTCCTCATTCTCTTTGGGACTCATCCGATATGTTGCCTTATTCGGTAAACTTGCTCTGGGTATAAAGTCAATATGATGACTTATACTTCTCTTGGGAGGTATTTTATCTAGTAAGTCATCCACTGCTATATCATTGAATTCCTGCAACATCTGCTGAATTTCTGCAGGCAAATCTGACACCTCTGTGTGTAGCAGCACTATCTTTAGTCTTCTTACAACAACATAGCTTACTTCACTATCTTCAATCTACTTCAGAAACTATTTTCCACTAATTAGTAACACTCTCGTCCCACTTGTTTTTGTTGTTTCTTCCTCCTTGATGGGCACAAGTGTGTGCTTGATCCCATCTTTGACAAACTTATAATAGTTTGTCTTCCCATCATGTACTACCTTCCTATCATACTGCCATGGCTTGCCTAGTAGTATATGACATACATTCATCGGCATTATATCACAAACGACCTTATCCTTATATCTGTCGATAAGGAACTCCACTTCGCACTGTTCATCCACCAATAGTTGATGGCCTTTCTACAACCATGATACCTTGTAAGGAGTGGGATGATTCAACCACTTCAACCCCAACTTTTCTACCATTTCTGTGGCAACCAGGTTATCTATACTCCCACTGTCGATAATCAGCTTACAACATTTTCCGTGTGACTTACAAACTATCGAGAACAATGCTTTCCTTTGAGTTTGTTCAGCTGTTTCTTTGGCTAGTTTCAGCAAAACCTTGTTCAAAACTAAGGCTTCCCCTGTTTCCAGCACATTTTCTACTCCTTGGGGAGGTACCTCTGCTTCCTCTGGCTGTGTGACATATGCACCCCTCTGTCCAGCTTGTTCCGCCTCACGACACTCAAAAGATCTGTGCCCCCACTTATGGCACCTATAACATTGATAATTAGCTCCTCTGCCTCGGCCATTCCTCTTCCTCGCTAATAAGGCTTGCCTCCTCTTATGTTGTCACCTTTTTCTGCTATCCCAGAAGCTTTGGAACTACTACCTTCTTCAATATTGCTGGTAGTTCGCCCTCTGCCATAAGACTATCCTCTTCCTTTGCTGGTTCCCCTTCCTTTCCTAGCATTTTGTTTTTTGGTGATCTTTTCCTATGCTTTCATAGCACTTTGATATGCTTCTTCTATGTTTTTCGGGGAAAGAATGTTGATTTCATCTAATATTTCTAATCTTAAACCATTTACATACCTTGTTGTTTTCTCTGGGGTGTCCTCTATATAACCAGCTCTCAAATTTACCCAGTAGAACTCTTCAGTATACTCTCTTACTGTGATCCCTTTCTGCTTCAAATTTTGTACTTGTCAATGCAGTGAAATCTGGTAATCCTTGGGCAGAAATCTGCCTTTCAACTTGGCCACCATCCTTGACCATTTCTTTATTGGAAACTTGTTCATTCTCCTTCTCTCTATTTGGACACTATCCTACCACAGGGTTGCATGTCCCTTCAGATTTGTTGCAGTGAACTTAACTCTCATGTCTTCACTGACCTCTTCACACTCAAAATATTTATTTAGTTCACTGATCTAGTCCAGCAGAACTTCTGTGGAAAAGCTGCCATCATAATTTGGAATTTTTGGTTTAGGCTTACTACTCGCCAACAGGACCGACCTCAACAATCTCATCTCTGGCCCTTCTTCATCTAATCCATCTATTGTCACTACAACTTCTTTGTCACTGTCATCTCCTACCTCTGGATCCCTTCTCCTCCCTGCTTCAATTGCCTCCAAATGGGCAGTCAGGATCCTGATCTCCTCCCACAATCCTTCCTCTGCTATCCTTCGAGCACCTCTTCCATGTCCTCATCTTCCCACCTCCATTTCTCAGGCCAATTCTAAATCCTGCTCTGATACCACTATGATGGGACCAGCCAGTGCCGGGTGATTTAATCAACCCAATAATTGTTGATTAACAATGATTTAATATGATTAATTTATTAAGCAAAGCTTAGCGCTGATATTTTTTTATTTGGCATTGGTTGTTTGTATTAATGAACCTATACATCGAGGGGACAGTTGTCATGGCCTAAGGTTTCCTTCCTGCTCTCAGCTAAACCCTAGGTTGTTGGTTTCTTCCAGTCATTTTCATTATGCTCTGTCTGGGTTGTGAGCTCTGCAATTCTGTGGGTGACTGTCACTATTGTGTAACAGTGCTCTACCTACGCCGACTGTGGCTTCTCTGTTGGTAAGTGGTAACTATGCTTCAACATTTCTCTTAGTTCACACTCTCACTGGCTTGGCTCGGTTATTCGATGGTTGAACTATTGTGAAGGTTTCTCTGCTCCTTTGGTGCCTCGGTGCTCATTGTCTCACCTTCGTTACTCTCTCGGTATTTTGAGCTTGCTTATGGTTCCTTTGCTATTTGTATGGTTGTCTCATTGGTTGATTTGTCTTCATGCTTTTGTAATTAGGTCACGGACTCAACAGGACCCTTCCATTATGTGTTCACTCACTCTGGAAAGGTAAGATTTCATTCCATGATGAATGTTACACTGTCAGTTTTTTTTATGCACTAATAGGCATTGCTCCTTGCGAGCAGGGTTTTGTTTAGCAATGGTCGTGGTTAATTATGAGTTTCCTCATCTAGCATTGTTGTCGAATGGGTAAGTACTTTTGGCATTCTCCTCCCTTACTGTCAATCTTCCACTGGCCCTTTTGTTTTGCTTTCAGTCAACGGCTCTAACATGCAGGTGTATTGCCTATGCAGGTCGTTGATCTCTTGGCTGGAATATCCCTCGGCTCCTTCGAATGGAATCAGTAGGGGCTTTCCTTGTTGTAAATGTTTGGTCAAAGGTTTCTCTAGTTGCTTTTTCCTTGTAGTCAATCTGGGTTCCTATTGCAATGCCGTCTGGTTTGATGGCAATTTAGGTTTTTGGTTCGATTGACTAAATGTTGTTGATTCTACTGTGAACTGTAATGAAATTTTTTTCTTTAAGGGTTAAAACCCTAACCCTCTTCTCGCTACTCTGCTCTCGAAGGATGGTGTTCTCGCCTTCAGGGTCACTGGACTTTGGACTTGTAATTGTATAGTTGGAATACAATGTTTGCTACTGCAATTATTTTGAAATATCAATGAAAAGAATTTTGTGTTAATGCGCACAGGGTTACCTCTTGCTCGAATTCTTCTCTGTGACTATATTTGTTGATGAATGGCTCGTTGTAGCATACTCTGGTGCCTGCGTAGCTTCTTAATGTGTAAAGGAACTGCGTTCTTAGTCTCTGTTGCTTCTATCTAGGTTTGTCTTGTAGCTATGCTTCTACTTGTTCGTTTGATTTTGGGAGTTCGCCTTTGTTTAACATGGAAGGAATCTGACAGGTTGTTTAACTGTCTTTTCGTTACATAAGGCAAGAATTAGATAAGAAGATCATAATAATTAGGTAGATGGATTCAGGAAATGAAAAGAAAATATTTCATTCTTGTATTATTCTTCTCTAATGAGAATTTTCGAACCCCCATCCATGTTCTGTACATCTCTTTTATAATATTACAATATAGTTAAGCAAATTGTTGGCAGTTGCTTCTATAGTTATGCAGTTGATAACTATCTTGTTGTTTTAATTCTTTCGTTCTGTAGAATACAAAGATAACATATTCCTTCCTGTTATTTTGTTTTTTTTAAAAGTAAATAACTATAAAAATAAACTAAAAATAAAAAAACCAGACAACCGTGTGGATGTAACTACTTCTACCTGACTGTATTGTCCCTAACTACCTATTAACGGACAATGACATAAGACAATTTCCTAATATTGTTCTTAATTAACAAACACAAATGAAATTAAAATACTGATGAACCTCTCCTCCTTAGCTGAGACCAACACCTAGTCATGGCACCCTTAGCTGGATGCTCCTGCATCACTGTACATTAACCTTTTTACTGCATATTTCTATAGTAAATTAGTTAATTTCTCCCAAATTTCAACATGAAGTAGTTGTATTTTTGACATCTTTCTATATGTTTCATCTGCCTCTATGTATTTGGAGAAAGTAGGCTTATTGATAAACAAGTGTTTTACCTCATGCTGGAGGTAAAACAAGCTTTCAAATGTTTGATAGAGTACCCTACCTGTTGGAAATGCCTTCATTGATGATGTATTTACCTGATCTCTTGCTACCTCTCTAATTTTCTTGTTGTAATCCTCTTGTGTCATCAGCGTATCATTTATCACTAAGGGATTGGGTAATCCCTTTTCTATCAAAATGTGGAACTTAGCCATAAATATATCAACAACTAGTTGCATATTCTGACACTTATCCTCCAAGTTTTGCATCAAGTTCCTCTTGGAGAGGAGCCTTTTGACCTCCAAAATTGTCTCTATTTTTTCCTCTATTTCCAATTCCTACAGCTCATACTTATTCTTGGTGTTAAGGAATTGGATAGTTATGGCAGCCTCTTCTAGCATTTGTCCTAATTCTGCTTTTACTTTTTGGATGGCCTTTGTAGCTAGTTTTATCAAATCTATTTGCTCAAAAATCACCTGAATAGATGGCCAAATATCATTGACAAATTCAATAATATCGGCCCATAGTTGTTCCTTAGCTTGCCCAAGGGGTTCTTTTAGTGTTGAGTCCTTTTCTAGGGCTTTCAATCTTTCACTCATCCTAGCAGCCTTTTGCACTTCTTCTTTGTGCATGATTTTGGCAAGCTTGTAATCAGTTTCCAAGCTTGTCACTTTCTCTTTGAGCTTATTCATCTCTATGGTTTGTATGGACATTTATTCCATAGCTTTAACCAATTTTGCTGCTTCATCACATGATGTACCTATTGCTGATGTAGATGCTGTAGAAACCGGTTGTGCTGTCACCATTTGAGTTGTGGGAGTCAATGAGGCTGCCAATGTGGAAGGAACAGTCATGGTAACTGTTGGGATGACATTTATCGAGGTAGTGCCAAGATTAGTTTTCTTTAATTGGATCAAGTTGCCCAATTCCTTTTCAGTCTCCCTCAACTCATGATTGAGTTTAAGGACTAAGTCCATCAACTCTTCCTACTTAGTTTGACTTTGCAAGACATCCTGTGTCTGGGGGTGTTGCAGTTGAGGTATCTTCAACTATTTCTTGAGGGCTACAATGTCATCATTTTTCTTTTTGATTAATTTTTTAGTAGCCTTGATGTCTTTGGGATCATTTCCAAATTCAATTACCAAGTCTTCCAAAGACTTGATTCCGGTATCTTTGGCCTGTGAGGAGGCCTTTTCCAACTGATACCGGGCTGAAATTTTATTCAGTGAATTATGCAACTGATGTGCAACCATGGCCTTTCGTGTAAGGGTGGAGTAAATCATTTCTCTAGCCTGCTTCTGAAATTCAATTTTTCCAATGGGATGAATATCCCTTGCTAATACTTCAATGTCTATCTTCTTGAAATCTATTGATGTTCTCGGTTGTTGTAGAGTTGGCTTTATGAAGGACATTTGCATCTTTCCTTCCTTGATGTCAAAAGCTGACATCAACCTACTTTGATTAGGTGGTGTAAGCTTAAAATACTATGCATAGGATTCCACCTTTAGTTTCTCATTTCTCATTTTAATTTCCTTGATCGTGTTCTTAATGTCCCTCTCTCTATCATCGAGCTTATTGAATGAGTAGACTTCTACACTAAGCTGCCTTTCTAAATTTTAGATTTTGAGGTAGATGGCTCCTGTGTTTCTCTATATGGAGTTGCGTGTTTGCTCATGTCTAACTCAATATTAGTTATTTCTACTGAGACTTCTGTGTCTTCCTATTCTAAAACAAGATTCAGTCTAGGCCTTTTGCTCTGGCTAGCTTCATACTATACATTGGAAGTGTCGATACCTGAGTTGGAGCCTTCCTCTCTGTTCCTTTTCGGATTCTTTTCCTCATTCTGAGGAGTATGCAAAATAGGTAGGGTACTCATGGTTCCTTCTTACTCTAATATCTGCAAGAATGAGCTTTCATCACACTATTTGTCTAAATCAAGCAAGGTATTTTCAACATCTACCTTTGTACTAACCCTTTCTATGAGAGTGTTTTCCAACCACTCTGATTGGTTGGAATATCTCTCTATTTCTGGTATAGGGTGATGAATGTAAGGTCCCAATTTGACCTTTTGTCTTAGTTTGATTATAAACCCTTGAGTGTCATACCTCCACATGAAATTGTTCTTAAAATTCATTTGTTGCAAAATTTGATCTGCTTCCTCTCCTGCCTCTCTAGAATTGCAAATAAAAGGGCCTAAATGGCTTTTCATCTTGACCCGAGTCCTTTTCTTGGCTAAAACAAAGTTGATATCATCAAAGTTCATTATCTGCCTATAATATTCTAGAGAAAATAACCTCATGGGGAGGTATTTGTGTAGTTTGTACGGGGCAAGCTGTCAACCATAGATTCTTTTTTCGGTGTGATTTTGGTAAAGGTACCCATCTCCCACCTTACTTTGTTTAGACAACTGGAGCACTCTTTTGATTTCTTGGCTTATTCTGGGTGGAGGGCTTCTTGTTATAATGGTCATGACTGGATGGACAAAAAAGTCAATGAAGTCTGTGTAGGTGTATGGTAATGAATACCTATGGAAAATTGGTGTCTGAAATATAAAAGACCTGGGCTGGCCTTTAGTATCAAACTTATGGATGGTGAAGGGAAATCTATCTGACTAATAATACAAAAACATGTGGTGAAGCACAGATGAGTACTTGAATACTCTCTCATTGTGCATTCTAGTAAATTGTTCATGCATCCTTTCAGCTATGAACTAGGCATAATTGTACAAAGTAGCAGGAGGCTTTCCTGGGGTGAAAATGGACATGAAGGCTAGGATTAGCTCATGAATGTATCCATCTGTAGTATAGCCCAGAATACATGATGTCATGGTTACAATATGCTTGCCCCATTTAGAGAAAATGGTAGAAACATATGGAGGGGCATTTGTAGGAATGTGCTGCTCCTCTACAATGAAAGTTTGGAATATTTGGGCTAGTCTAGATGGACTCAATTTGGTATACTAGTCTAACAAATCCCCATTGGAGAGTGGGGTCAAGTTTGGACCTCGTTGGACTTGCAACATTTCATTGATTGACTCAGCTGTAATAGTAAACAAGACTTTTTGGTCTGGGGATATTATAACTCTCTGGTTGGGAACATAATAAGCATGGCACAGATGAACAATCTCAAGAAAGACATGCACTTGTGGAAACTGGTATTTGGGAAAATTGGACTCGCAAAGGCCAATGTCATCAGTATGGTTTAGATATATGTCCTTACTCCAACAATGAATTTTGAGAAGGAGTGTATAGGCACTTGTGTCTTTGATTTGAAAATCCATGTCCGTCAAGGGAAGGTGGTCAAGGTCCAAATGGGGGGCAGCCATAATTCAGTTCTTGTGGATTTGAATTTGACTTATACAGGTTTATATCAGAGGTTTGAAGGTAATTTGGGAGCTTTTAGAAGGGTTTGGGTATGTTAGTCAGGCACACACTTTAATTTTAAATTAATTTCAATTAATTTTTGCTTAATTAAAACACTTTAAAGACTGAACGTTTTCAAATTGAAAGGGTGTCTGGTAATTTCTCTTCAAGTACGTGGAATTTGGGTGAAATAACTTCAGTACGGACTGAGAGCTTGATTGTGGTCTTTGCAGCTTCTTCAGGAGTGAAATTGAGGTCAATTGGCGATTTCAGCATTTGAAGGTGTCGCAATGGTTTGCAGAGGTTTTACAAAGAAATTGATTGAAAAAGGTCAAATAGGGCTTCTCAGCCTTTTTATTGAGCAACAATTATTTTTTGGATGATAGATTATAAATGAATAGTGGGTGGTTTTTTGGGTTGGGTGGGGAGGCGGATTTTCCAAGCCATCACACCGCTTTATTGGAGGAGGCAGTATTATGGCAAGGTCACCCGATCTATCTTAATGCTTAACACATAACAGATGGGGTCCTGGGAAATAGCACTTTATCGGGTGGGTAAAGGTAGGATATCGAGTGAACTTGGTATGGCTATGAACCATTGGATTTGGGTATTGATGATAGGACAACAATGGGGTGATAGATTAGCACAGATGAAATGGGCAAAGGTTTTGGGGGCAGCGAGGCTTTAATCCATGGTGGTTTGTGATTATTTATGAGTTAAACATGGGATTAAATGATTAGACAGGGTTAATGAAGGGATTATCTTAACTTTACCGAGAATTGGTGAGTTAAGAGGGTTTTGTTGGGGGGCATGGGATAAAAATATAGTTTATAGTTAAACTAAGGGTTGGGGAATTATATATGGGATTTATTTATATATGGGAAAAGGTATATTGGGAGCTATATTATTAAGTTAGAAATTAATATGAACTAAAATGAGCAGAGTGAAAATACTACTAAGAATAATGTAATATTTGCGCAATTTCTTCACATACACTTATACATAGGATAAAAACATTTTGTGGCTGTTTTGAGTAAAATGGAATTTAACATGGGGATTTTTACTTTTCATAGGAAAATGGAGTTTAACCTTAGGAAAAGGGGTTTTATTAGGGTAATGAAGGGAACTGACTTTTATGAATGGAATTCTAACACTTGATGTCTATAAGTCATTAAGCCGAGGGTCCGGTCCCACCAAAAGTCAGAGAAATTCTCTGAGACTTTATGAATTGAAAGATTTTCAGTACTAGAACATACTTGTGGATGGGGAAAGTAGTAAGTATAGGGATGAAATGAATGAGGGGGAGTCAATTAAATCAACTTGTAAACCTCTGTTTTTTGCTTTCTTTATTGCTTATGCACATTGAAACATATGATTAAGCATGATAAATGTGCTTTTGTCCAATCAACTTTATACTTCAACAACCTTCTTCTACTTATCCATTAGTTACCCTAACATTTTTTCTTCACTTATTTAGGTGCATTTAGGCTAGCAAACCCTTATCATTATTTTTTATTTGATAAAACAAACTATCTACTTCTAACCTTATATCTTCCTATGGCTCAAATTAAACTTATGAGCACATTTTATTTTCTCTACCTATCTAATGATCTACCAAGATTAAGCTATTTAGTTAGATTTTATTCTCTAACTATAAACATAAAATTCAAAGCATGAAATAGTCAAGATTAAGCAGTTTGACTACCATGGGTTGTGGCATGTATGACAAGCTGCACAAAACCATTATTTAAGATAGTAAAGCAGTAAAATAGTGGTGGAATTTAGACTTGCACACTTTCATGATCTGTTTTTTGTTTCTGGGGTTCATATATTTTCATTTTTTTGATATTTTCTTATTCTTTTTGTCCTATGATTTTTTTCTTTTAGGACACACCCTCTTTACATTTTTTAATTTTTAATATAGAAAACATTTGCAGAAAGCAAAGGTATGTACAATATTACAAGGCTTAACCTTAGCCAATTCAAAATTATGAAGCCTATCACTATAAGACTCTAACACAACCCTCTTCTAGTACTTATGTTACAACTATAAAGAAGCCCTAAATTTGGCATCCAGCCATATCTCTTCAACCAGGCGTAATCCTCCTTTTCTTCCACCAAAAATCTACAATAGGCCTCTAATGTGCGTGGCCTTGTTCTAACTTGGTGACAAGCCTTTCAGCCTTCTAAAATAGTCTCTCTTTGGGACTCGACCTACCTCTCAATATCCAAATCTTTTGCGGCCTGGGAAACTAAGGTATTATGCCCAAACTTGGTAAACCATCCTTGTAGTCCAACCAGAACTTCAGACACAAAGACAAATCACTCACCTTCTTTCTTCTCCTTATCCAGCTTGGCTACTTGAGGAATTCAACCTCCTAGGATCTGTTTTCACTTGAGAAGAGATGCCATGTTCGTTGATCAAATGAGTCTCACAACTTCCCTTTATATAGTATTCTCATGAGGGTAGACATTGCCCGCAAAAGTGTCTTTTCATGCCTAGGCTAACTTGAAGTTTCTAGACAAACCCCTACTAACTCAAACAAATTAATTTCTTCATTTGATTAAGACCTTTCATCATAGTCTTAGGTCACCATTTCTCCTTTAAGGGTTCTCCACTTACAACGATGAATAATAATAATTTTTCCTCTTGATTTTGCGTCTAGTTCCACACCTTGGGTGCAAAACCCCATTGCTTGGGTTCTTTGCCCACAAAACCATTTTTTGGTCAAACCTATCACAAAACCAACACCTATGGTTTTGGAGTACCTCCCAATCCACAAAAATCAACATTCCCTCTTAGCAAGGGAAGTATTTCCATTACATGGAAGTAACCATCATTGTCGTCGATGACACTAGCCCATCTAGCATCCATCACTACATCATATCCTATAGAATGGACCATGCTATCTCAAAAGTGTCTTTGCCTAATCTCATATGAACCTGAAGATCTCAAACTTCCATATGGTTGCTTCATCTAAATCTAGGCTCTCTTTGAGTCTACATGATCTCTACTAGTTGACATTGCTTCCACTGCACACACTCTGATCCATTGGCCATCCAAGGTAGCTCTGATACCATATTGATTTTCCACGACATTGAAGAATTTGGTCTATGCCTAAAATCATGATCATAAATACACTCAAACGTTTCAACACTTCTACTTTTCATAATGGAATAACAACCATTGGTGAATCAATTAGTGCACATGACAATTTTAAACTTTTTAAATTCACTACTTGTTATATTAAAAAATATAATACAACAATATTTGGGTTTCCGTACTAGGGATCATGGCCCTTCTATACATCCCTGAAACAAGGACACAACTAGGGCTTGGTGTCAACTACTATGCCCACCAATCTACCCTAAACAAGATACACTTGACCTACTTGTTGATGTGGTGCCCCACAACCCTTTTAGTCCACATACCTTGAACACATATCGCAGGTCCTCTTATCTCCCAATCCGTTCATCACTGAAACTGCATCTTCAACTTTCCAACCTACCACTATCAATGATAATAGCCTCTATTGTGTCACTAAAATTTGGCTCACTAATCTGCCCACTAGCATCCCTCTTGCTCCATTAAGAAGTCTACTTATTGGGTCTTCTGGAACTAGCCTCTTATCAACTATATGGCTTCTTTCATTAGTTGAACTAGGGATCCCATCAATCTACCTCCTAAAATTCCATTGTTTCCTTTCATGAACACTTTACTTGAGGTCTTCAAGCTGCCCACTAGCTTCTTTTTCATCCTTCATAGATACCAACACCTAACACTTGACAACCTACTCTCTTATCACTACAATTCCATTTGCATTTGTTGATCTAGGCCACAACATTAATCAAATCTCTTGATTTCTATTTTGGGTTCTCCAAATATCAATCTTTAGGGCTTCCACAACTATCCACTTACAGTGATTTCTTGACTGATCTAAGGAACCCATGACTCTGATGTTCATTACCCATGAACAAACCTCCAAAATTCTGCACAAATTTCCCTTCTCTAGCTTTCCTTCCTCCACGCCAACAACTGCCCTCACTTTTTTCCACTCACTCATACTTCTGTGCATAAGGTAGAGTACTCACAACCCTCTTTAGGTTTTGTTGACACCTAGAAATCCTTGTACAAATACACTCAAGTCTGTTACCTTCATTACTAGGATAACCTACCTATGTCAACACCATCTTAGGGTCATGGCCCTCCCATCCATTGGTAGATCTTGAGAAAGCTAATTATACTCTTGGACAGATCAAGACAGTGACAGTGTATACTTGTGAGGAAGCCCTAGCTAGTGTTCAAACTGCTCAGTGATGTCCTAAATACTTTAGGAACAACTGTTTCCAATCTCACCAAACCTACACTCTTTCTCCTTAAAGACATCCTACTAGGCCTCCAAACAACCTTGGATCTGAGCACATTATACTCTAAGGATTTCAACCCTCTTCTAGGGATTCTATTATAGCTACAAAGAAGCCACAAATTTTTCCTCCAACGAAGCCTCTTCAGCCAGGCGTAATCCTCATTTTCTGCCACCAAAAACCGGAGTTGGTCCTCCAATGTATGCGGCCTTGTTCTAGCTTGGTGACAAGTCTTTCGGTCTTCCAAAATATTTAGCCTTTGGGACTCAGGATATCTCTCAAGAACTAGATCATCTATGGCCTATGACACAGGTATTCTACCTAAACTTGTGCCCAAAACTTGTCTTTCAAACTCGACATACCCTCCTCATATAAATTTCTTGTCCAAGGTTGTAGGTAACTGAGAGGCATTAAATTTTTTATACTATATTTTCTAATCAAGGGTTGAACGCCACATGAGGATGTTTTCCAAATAAGATTTTTCTATTGTCCCAATATTCCATCACAACTCCACCAAATCACAAATACATTAATAATCCTTTAAGATGTATTTGCGTATAAGCTCTTTGAATAATTATCAATTTTGGTGGTTCGAGTAGCTCAATTCAGAGCCTTAACCATATCTCGAAAGGTAACAACACTAAACTTAGATAGGTCTTTATCTATTTTATTTTTTAACTGATTGATCAAACAATCTATCTCCCTCAGTGTTTAGATTCCTCCTGATTTCTTTGTACTTCTTTCATGAAAGAAATATTAGATCCTTGCAGTCCTATGTTAAATTCAGAACACTCCAATCATTTGTTCTCTATTTGAAAAATTTTGTTCTCTATTTTGTTATTAATGGCTATGCCATTTTAGAGCACAAGTAAGGATTTCCATACCCTGTCATCTTCAGCGATTGCTACTCCACTAGTTCCTTGGGTTTTCTTCAAAGATCCATAATTCTTTAGTCAATGCACATGCCCACGAAAAATCCCCATATGTGTTTTGTGATGTTACAATCCTAATGTCACATTTTGTAAGTTTAGGTAAATGGTTGGATACCCATAATTCCAAAATTGGCTACAAATTTTATGTAATTTTGTGTTATAAACTTCATATCATCATATCTATGGGTTACAATCTTTTAGGTCCATCAAGTGCATTACTTTATCAATTGATGAGATCTCTTAGCTAAATCAGGTTTCTATGTAATTTGTTGTCTAATTTGAGTTCTAATTTAAAGCATGCACCAATAACATACTGATTGTTTATATCTTATTCAAATACAATAGCAATGGCGTTGTGAGTTTCTACTCATAGTGATGTCATCTATATCAAATGGATATTTGGTTGGAGGCCCCAAGCATGCATAGAGCTGCCACCTATTAATCCTTTCTTCCAAATACATGTAATTACTATTTTGCGATTCTTTAGGCAATTTTGATGTCTACAACTTTTTTTTGGGCAAATATTACCCATCATTCTGGTAATTCTAATAAGTTAATCATATAATCAATAATTTCTCACTTGATTTTAACATGGAACATTCACAACTAATATACCAAGCTTACTATTGTCAACTATTCATCTTGGAATCACCGTCATATTCTGTGGTGATTTCTTGTTCTCTGCAATGATCATTTTATTGATTGAAATAAAGAATGCCATTCCCCTTTAGGATTGAGGTTTATTGGTTGGAGATTTTTGTTCTAACTAGCTTATATAGGTATTATGATTGCTGTCTAGTATAATAATCAAGTCATCCTATGAATTGGGTCTATCTCCAGTGGTTAAGAAGGGATTTTTATTCACCTCAACCAGTTTCAATCCTTCTTGTGATGTGTTCACTCTTCGTGAGCCAGTGGTTGATTGTGACTTTTTATGATCTGTGAGGATTATCCCTTTCTTATTCACTAGCTAAAGGATGGGTGGATAAATGGTGGGGTTCTAAGTTATATGTAAAAAAGAATAAACATCTCATTTTGCATAGCTTACTACTAGAACATGTTTTGTGCTAGTATTCAATGAGATGCATTTTCAAAGTAATATGTTATTTTCTTGTTTTGTCATGTAGGTAATATTGATAATAAAATTACATCCATATATGCTAGTAGGCATTCCTGAAGGCCAAGTAACCTCAAAAAATATTTGAAAAAAATTCTAGACCTACAAAAACAAAAAACATTTGTAGCCTTGTCATTTTTCAAGTGACCACCCTCTCAAAAGGGTACATATGTTCTCTTATTATCTATACAAATTCGTTGTCCACAACCCAAAATTTAATCCTTTAACCATCCCTATTTATATAATTTTCATCCATGTTATAGTCAAAATGTTCATATAGAGTTTCAGAAAACATTGATAATATCATTTTTCATATCCGAGAAAAAATCATAGAGAGAGCCACTCCAACACACACTCATTGCCAAGTCGCCACCAAGTCGTCTTTGTCACATAGGTGGGTTCCTTGCTTTCTTGCATGCGTGCCCATTGTTTTCTCTTACCTAACTTAGTTCAAATTCAATTTTTTGACTCTCCAAGTGAGCACAATACATCATGGGCACCCGTTGGCCTTGGTACCAACTTGGGCGCTTGACAGAAAGTGCCTCTTAGCCCAAAAATGTAATAAAAATAAATAATAATAAAATATTTGGATTGTGAAATGAGGTTGTTTTTGGGCATGCGGTTTTGATGAGCCATGGTATTGGCCCATTGTATGGTATGGTTAATAATGTCCATGGTAAATTGGGGTGAGTATCCATGGTTTAAAATCTTGTTATATTGTAAGTATTATTTTGATTGTGAATAATAACAAGGGGACAAGGAGTATTGAAAAATAACAATTATGCATAGAACATTAGGATTACGAAGTTTATTGTGATGTCACAAACTAGAGAGTGGAGCAACTTCCTTAAATTATTGAGTCCTTTATTTAACATGTAGCCTTTTAGCAATCCGATGCACGACAGGGCATGGTTGTAGATAACAACATGTAGAAAAATTTTGAGCCCTTGTAGGTGCAAATATCAAGTTTCCATGTTCTTCAATTTCCTTAATACCAAGCTCAAAATGTGGATACGTGCTTATATCTAGGAGTGAAATCCTTCTTCACAATGAAGCCACACATGTGGGAGCCTTATTGACAAACATAATGTATGGTAAATACATAACTTCCATGGTGTGGTTGGACGAATTGACAATTTTCATGTGGAATTTCATAACCATAAATTTATCACAGGGGTGTGTTGCCACGTCCCTCAGTCCTTTGGCTAAGTGGAACAACAACAATCCCCCTTACATCAATAATTAACGCATCTGAGGATTTTGAAGAATGACATTAAAACAAGTTGAAAATAAATATATAAATAATAAATTCAAACATAATAAAAAAAGACTATTACTATTGATGATGATTAAGTGTAATATTTAAAATATGTACAAAGAGTGCCAAATTTTGAATTTGTGACCAGCTCTAGCCTACCTGACCGAAAACCATGCATATAAGACTAGTCTAGAATCATGTTTTCTAGTCCAAAGGAGTCCTAGATTGAGTTGGTGTTATGCATGGTCATTACATAGGATATAAAATGGGCTTTAAAAGCCATGATAGGCACAGAAACAAGGAACTGAAAAACACATGTGAAAACTATATATTGTAGCAAAAAATAGGCATACAAATAGTGGCGATAAGCCACATCTCCATATTGTCATCCAATTGGTGCAAGCATCGTTGGAGGTCGTTGTTAACTATCCTTGAGAAAAGTTGCATCTAGATGTTGTAGTCAGCCATTCATGATTTGATAAAAATACGTGAAACTCCTTCATGCAAAGGAGGAGCTCATCCCTTCTCTCATTGTGGTCAAACAATATTCTTCAAATTGAATGCTTAAGATTCCAAGACAAGTCCACTGTGTGGGGGTTCTAGTTTCATCTTTAAGGTGCCCCCAATTCAAGGACTCAATCCTCCACCTCAAACAACACACGTAAATCTAATAATTATGGTTGTTCATCCACCAATTCCTATTCAATATCAAATAATTCATTTTACACAACCACTAGAGAATTCTCACAACAATGTTCTATCAAGTCTCAAGCTTGGGCTTAAACTCTTAAATTACCTTGTAGGCCTCATCCACCTCTCCCTTGTCACACTCAAGCTCTCTCCCTTGGCATTAGAGAAAGAGCATAATGATAACCCAAGTGGAAGACATAGCTTGGAATGAAAAGAGAAAAAGGGAGACATAAACATTGTAGGAATAAAAGCAAGGAAGATACTCAAGGTGACACAAGCTCGATGGAGGATAGAAAGTAAAAGGTAGAGGTACAGATGTGAAAAAATTGGCCCTAGATTTCTTTATCTGGTCTTATGAAAAATCAACAAAGACTTTAGCCAAGATACCCGATGAGATGAGTTGTGATATAGTGTCACAAATGGAGTAAGCAAAAGAGAGAGACCAAGTTTGCTTAAAGAATGGCAAGGGCCAAGTCAGGAGGGCATGGTCCATCAATTTGCAAAGCAATTATAATAAGGACTATGTTGTTTCTTTCACTTTCTCTACAACTATCCTACTAAATCTTATAAAAGAAATGCAAAATTAGCAATATTTATTGTCTCATACTACTAAGAAGTAGTCACATCATTTTGGAATGCTTCGGGACCTTCTTGGACCTAGACGCTACCTTGGGCTTAGTTGCAGGCTTACTGAACAGGGCTTTTAGCTTCATAGACTTGCCGGCCTTCAGCTTCATCACTTTCTTCAACTCTCCTAAAATTTTGAAAGGGTACTTGACCTTGATAAGCTTGCCAGATCTGGTAAGATTTCTCAACTGAACTATTAGCAGCTTCTTGAAATTCATAGGGAGTTGGGACTGGTATTTGTTTCCGATGTAGGTAGTTATGGCATAATGGCTAGACTGGGTCCTCTCCTTCAAAGAAGTAATTGCTTCCATGATCATCTGCAAAATAAAAATGAAAAAATTAAGACTCCCACTTTCAGAATATAATCTGAGAAGAAAAAACCGGAGTCCAAGCATTGACACCTAAAGATATGTATGATGAGAAGGTGGTAGTTTTGATCCCTTGGAAGCCCTCAGCTTCTTTTCTTTGTCAAAATTGTTAACTACGGGCTTTGCAGTTGTCTCAGCCATTTCTTTATATCTCCAAATTACTCAAAAACGAGATCTCGTTGCACAAATCCAAAGTACGCACACAAATATGGAGAAAATAATGTTTGTATGGTAGAAAATGGATTATTATTGATGTTTATATAGACAGGGGAAGACAATGGTACCTTAAGATGTTCACAGGCCCCGATCGGCCCGACAAGTCACTGGGTCATCTTTCCGCCATGCAGTTCATCCGACGATTGGAAATCACCCGATTATTCTCCCACAGATTGATTATTCAAAGGGATATTTGTTCTCGGTCGTTGAAATGCTCCACAAGTAATTCTTGTTTCTTACTACTTTTTTACATTTATTATTTTCGATAAAAATCATTTAAATTATTATTAGGAAACTTCTGAATTTTGGGTTGGTGTGTTGAAGAATACATACCTTACCTAAACAAGGAGATAAACTTTGCTTTAGTACGAGACATACCTTTAATTCACAGGGTTTCGTTTTCCACTGGAAAAATCGTAATCTTTCATTATATTTGACAAATTACATGTAGTAGATGCTTTTTAGCATATGCATCTTTTGTCCATATTCATCAATAAAAAATGGAGCTCTGTCATCCCAACATTGGTGCATGTGTATCTATCTTGTATTTCACCACACAGGGTGTTCATAAAGAGACTGTTTTAAACTGATATATAGAATATATACCTTTACCACGTAGGGCAAAGTCCATACCACAAGGTCTATAAATGAGCATAAATAAAAAGCATGCTGAATATATATACATATGTGTAGTCTGTGCAAGTCCAAAGAAAAATAAAAACAAAAATTAGGGACTCTCTTCCCTATGATATATCTGATCAGCATATGGCCTGTGATAGTAACGGTACTCATTTGTACCCCTTTGTTCCTGTATCAGCCACTGTCCTCTGGGAAGTAGCGTGGCCTCCTTGGAAAGCCCGTCAGCACATTAGTTATGTTCCCTGTAAATGTGTTGACATGAAATAGTGTTAAACTGAGTTTTGAATATATTCAATTCATCCAAAATATTATTGAGAGTATGAGTATGACAAAAAGTAATATTATTGAACCAATTAACAATGATTTTTTAGTCTCCATATATCTGTAGGTTGATGCAATCATGACCAAGAGAGAAATGCCAAAGATGTCGAAGAGTAATAAGTTTTGCAAAGTTATTTGTCCCAGTTCCAAGCCCCATCTTAACCTTAAAATAATGATGTTCAGTAAGGTATAGAATAAAACCACCCCCACATCCTTGGTTATGTGCAGCTCCATCGAAAAAAGCCCAAGGTGTATTTTTTTCAATAGGGGGAGGAGCATGAGGTCTCCTAGTCTGGGATCCGTTGAGATTAAGCAGTTCAAAGTAAGCAGAAATGATCTGGGCTGAGATGTCTGACCATCTAACAACTGAGTGTTCAAATATAATTTGATTTCTAGCCAGCCAGGTGTGCCAGCAAATGAGGAGAGGGAGGCACAACAATTTTGTTCCACGATTCATATTACACCAACTTTCCTAGGCTCTGCAAATTTGGTTGCCCTCCCATTTACCAGTCTGTTGGAGTGAAGAGGATACGATCTGCTAGAGGTTACATAGTGTTTTGCAGTGGAGAAAGAGGTGTTATGTTGATTCCAATGATTTCTTACATAAGACACACCAATGTGGGCCTTGGAAATCTCGGTGTGATAGGGATTCCCCCGTCGGGACTTTGTTACTGAGCACACACTAGAAGAACAACTTAGTTCTAAGGGGAGAACCAAGCTTACAGATGCTCTGCCACCATGCATGAACCTACTCTGGTTGTCTGTTTGATATAAGTTCGAGATAGCCTGCCTTTGGGGTGTATAATTTGTTCTCCGCAAGACTCCAAAAAAGTTCGTTAGGTCCTTCCTTTATCTTGATGTGGAATTCATTTAGAGCAGATGTATAGTCTTGCCATTCTTGGTGCCATTGAGGAGGTATATTGAGCTGTTGAACAGATTTCCACCCTTGAGCAAAGATGGTAATGTTCTCCTAATTTTCAATGTGGGCTATGACCCTTATCTCTTTCTAATTGAGAAATTGAATTAGCTCTCTCGGTATATGGAATATTCCTCCCCCCCGGTCCAAGGATCCAAACCTATTCGGACTTTTGATCCATCATTTATTCTCCAGGTCAGATTGTTGTGGATGATGGGAATAGAGTGTAAGAGAGCCTTCCAAACTATTGATATACCTGTCCTTGGCCAGCTAGGCATGCGAATCCAATCCATGATCGGGAGGGGCCAAATATACTTATAGTAAGTGACAGAGGTCCCAAGATTCTACCCAATTAGTAATGTCCAGCCCATTTTTGTAGCCAAGGCTTTTGAAAAAAGATCTAGGTCTGTTAAACCCCATCCTCCCCATTTTTTGGGTAGAGCAATCTTGGCCCAGCTGACCCATGCAAATATCTTCTTATCCTGTTGTCCATTCCATAGATATCTACTACATATTTGTTGTAGACGGGCAAGGATATTTCTGGGGATCCATGCCAATGCCATCCAAAAAATAGATGTGGCCTCCAAAACAGTTTTTATAAGGACTAGTCTACCTGCTTTGGATAAGAATCTTTGGCTCCAATTTGAGAGCTTTTTTTCCAACTTGATAACCAACCAAATCCAGTCTGCTATCTTTTGACTGAGGGGTTTGATCCAAAATCGTAGGTATTTAAACCCCGGGTCAAGAGGAAGGATACAATATGGAAAATGTTGTTGATCAAAATGAGACTCCTAGATGGAGGTGAGAGCTAATGTAATGGTGGATTTCCCATGATTAGACTGCATACCGGTGGCCCTTGTGAAAAGGGAAAGAACATTTGATAAGGTGGCTAAGTCTCTAATGCTGCCATTGAGAAATATGAGGAAGATATTTTGTGGATGATGTCCTCATATTTCTCAATGGCAGCATTAGAGACTCAGCCACCTTATCAAATGTTCTTTCCAGCCATTGAGAAATATAGAGGACATCATCCATTGAGAAATATGAGGACATCATCCAGCCCTTTGAATAGCTTTGGATAGATATGATTTCCTTCCTCTAGATGATTGAATAATAGGTCCAGGTAAGGTGATACCTAGCCTTGAGAGGAGAGGTGGATGACCATCAGAGTGTGAACGTGAGTGTAAATTGTAATTGTGAGGAGGAGCCATCCCTTCAGCGGAGGGTGGAATGGATGGTAGGCGAGGGAGGTATGGACGGTGTAGTGGTGGCTATGGTGGGTGAATACGATGCAAAAGCACAATGAATAGCAGATGTGTCTATGGTAGATGATGAATTCATAAATGGACAACAAGGAAATGAAAGAGAGTGAGAGAACAAAGGAATACCAGATTTTTTTGCGGCCTCAGCAATTGCTCGAGCTCTCGTCAGGGGTGGCGATGGTGTCCTGTGAACTCCAACTGCTGCCCTTGGAGTACTATTGTGAACAGGGGCTTGAGGAGCTGAGACAGGGGTGCACTTCGGAGGAGTAGCATATGGTCCCATAGTGGTGCATGGGGAAATTGGAGGATCTGTTGGTCTCCTGATTAGGGGGAAATCCTTGTATATGTGTCCTACTTTGTGGCACCTTGTCATCGAAATGGGAATCCTTTGTAGTCCAGGATCTGCACCCGGGAATAGTTCTTCCATTGCAGAGTAATTTTTTCCTCCAGCCCCTCTCATGTATCCAGGTGTACTGGTATTCAAGCTAGGGTGCAATTCTTGGACTACACGAAGGTCCTATTGTGGTCCAAATATGTGCCAAGCACATTTCCAATTCTAACGAAAACCTTTTCTGACCAGTACTGTAATGGAAGTCCAGGTAATCACACCTAGAGGGGTCCTGCTCCAATCTGTTCCTGCTCCAGGTCGAAAAGGGGGCTCCATATCTTGAGAAGGACCGAGGCCATCTCAATGTGCCAATACTTAGCAAGGACTAGGTCTGTATAATTTTCCTTTGCGAAGTGAAGAGTGAACCAGCCTCTGGGGAGTGCTTGCACCTTAGGCAATTCTTTAAGCATGCTTCCCCATATTTCTCACACCTAGAGGGTTAATCTGTCCATTGAGTATGCCCTGCCTCAGACGTGACCTACCAAAACAGTACTAGCCATATTAGCAGCTTCCTCGATTGCAATCCCCTCCCCAAAACAGATTGTGATGTCCTTTGCAGTGGCCTTCACACACTTCATTTTCCTCTTCCCTGTACGAGGTGTAGATGGATGATCCAAGAGCAAATCCAATGAGGTGGCTCCTTCTTGAGACAATTGAGCCAGTTTTTTTACCTTAATAGTAGGCATCTCAAAACATGCAAATGGGGAATTTTTCGAATTGGGCAGACTTTGGCCCTGAGAAAATGAGGTTTCCTCAGGCTGTGCTCGTTGATACGTCGAGTTCGACGGTTGGAGGTGGCTGACCGGGGGTTTCGGTTCAAATGTGGGAGATGGTGGTGATAGCGCAGAGAGGAGTTGTAATGTTCCAAGGGATAGCAAGGGGCAGCCGAGAGCGGGTGAGTCAATGGACAAAGAACCGAAAACGAGAGTTCAAGCACAATGCCCAGGGTAGTTAACCACAAAAACAGAACAACACAGCCCTGAAATAGAGGGATGAGAAGAAACTATAGCCAGGTGGATAGGGTTAGAGTTTCCAAATATAACCTGGTCGGGAAAAGGGTCCTTGGAATAATCCAGCTGCTCTATATCCATGACCTCGTCCATGTTGGAAACAGGTAACCGCCGATAGATAGAGATAGATGCTAAGGAAACAGATCCAATTCACAGGGTTTCTATATGGATATTTATTCAATTTTTTTTATTAAAAAAATAGTATTTTTAAGCAATGAAAATTAATTTTTCCATGAATTACATATTGGGAAAATTTATCACTATTCAATTGGCAAGCAATAAGGAAAATCATCTAATTCATCAATGTTATAGGAAAAAAACTATGCCACCTAGAAGTGGTCCCGTCCATAAGGGTATGGAAATGAGGCATACCTTATTGGTGAAAGAATTATGGGGGCAAGAATTACTAGTGATCCCATCCATAAGGGGGCAAGAATTACTAGTGATCTCATCCATAAGGGTATGGACACGAGGCATACCTTATAGGGGCAAAATTATGGGGGCAAGAATTACTAGCAGTCCTGTCCATAAGGGGGCAAGAATTACTAGTGGTCCCATCCATAAGGGTAATTCCATTTGATCCGCTACATGTATCTGTTTTAGATCAATGGTGAACATGGTTGCTTTATAGTCTTATGTAGTTTTATAATGTAAGTCTTAGGTTCTAAAACTACCATCTTCCATTGTATTTTTTTAGAGTCCAAAGGTCAAAGCAACATTGTCTACGGGTAAAAGCATGCTATTGTGTCTCATTGTATGGCAAAAGCAAAAAAGTACTCAAATGAAAAAAGCTAAAAGAAAATAATATAAAAATATCAATTAAATGAGTTGAGTTTCATACTTGTTAATTATAAAAAATAAATGCTAAATTTGTAACAAAGCTAACTCACAATAAATTTTGATAAAAGCTTAGTGAAGCTATTTAATGGGTTTAGAAAATATAAATAATGTTATAAAAGGTAAATACTAAATTTGCAAATAAGTCAACTGATAGTAAATATTGGTAAAAGCTATGGTTAATCACTCACAAAATATAAATAACTTTATGTAAAGTTAAATGAAATGCTAA
>APFE030304720.1:26671-39047 GCA_000404065.3 Pinus taeda | reverse complement strand
TCCAGATCTCGAAATTATTCTTGCCATTAAATTTCTCAATTTCAAACCGGGCACTTTGAGTTTTCGCCATTTTGTATCAAAAAGCACAATAATCTCCAATATCAATGTTTAATTACCAGCAATTAAAAAAAAATTGCCAATGCCTTTGTTTTTACTCAACAAAAAACTGCCTATGCCTTTAAAAAAAAATTGTCTTTTGCACTTCACAAAAAAAAAAAAAAATTTGCCGATGAATTTTGTATAGGCAACTTCCCACCAATAGCCACTAAACAAAGCTGCTCTCCATGAGATGGAGAAAAAACGCGATGCATCAACAGAATAACTATGATATGAGAGGTTGCTTCCGTAAGATTCCTTAGGGTTCTCCTTCTTGCTTTCACTTTGGTATAATGACTAAAGCTTTCAAATGATTAACAGTTTCACCTCAAAAATTATCCTTCCTTCACTCTTTCAATGAGTTAGGGAATTGACCTCTTTGTTGGGAAATAATGCAAGGAAGTTCACATTCCTAAACAAAATCCAAAACACTGGCTTTAAACATTCCCACTTCCTTTAAACTGCGCGTGATACCGCAGCACCGCCAGCAACCCTCAGCACAGTTCGCCAACACTTCAATACGCACCAGCAACAGATACTAGCTCCACGGCTCCAGATATCAGGCTCCGCGTAGATATTACAGGCTCCAGCACACGTATCAGGCTCTGCGCAGATATTACAGGCACCAGCACACGTATCAGGCTCCGCGCAGATATTACAGGCACCAGCACACGTAGCAACAGAACCTTCAGTACCACGCTCCCTCAGCGCTTAACTGCACTCCACCTCCAGCAATCAGACACACACCAGCACCTCCAACATGCTCTGATACCACTTGTTGGGTCAAGTGCACAACATAATTAAATAAACACACAGCAATTTTTCAAGCACATAAACAAAAGAATTAACGTGGTTCACCCAACCAATCTGGGCTACGTCCACCAAACATAGGCATAAGGGATTTATTAATCAAATTGGAGATTACATCAAGAAATCCTCACAAAATATCTCACACTCTTAGCAAAACATCTGAATGGTTGCCTGTTATATAGCATAGAGAATCTAACAGCTCATTAACTCCCTCACATCAAATATAGGAGGCATTAACTCCCTCCCAAAAACCTGGAGCTAATCTAGGAACTGAATTCCTATTGTTGTCACCTACAGAGATTTCTGCCTATTTCACTTCAAATAGAAAATCTCAACAATCTCCATGGAAAGACCTCTAAAGGTGACAATGGCATGAGTTCTTGTGTGGAGTACCAAAGAGAGAGCAAACTCTTGGGCAATCTCCTCATCAAACCCTCGAAATTTCTCAAAGAAATTCATCCAATTTGCACTTGTGAAGATGTCCACAACTTGTGGATGTGCATAGAGCCTGGTGGAGTTGGTGGGCTCCTTTCTCATAAATCCTCCTATCATTTTGTTTATACTCTTTTTGGAAACCAAATGTGGAGATGGAGACAACAATTTTTGAGAAAAACAGAGAAACAAAGGAGACTTTGTTTTTTTTTTTAATAAGTAGAATCTTTTTATGTATTTCCTCCTCCTAAAGGATTTATTTCCTCCTCAAATTGAAAACACTGACATTGGCGATATTCGGACCATTGGTCCCCACCTTCCTTTTCATCATGGCCCCTCCTCATAATCATCTCTCATGATTGCATCGGAGTTCACACTTCCTCCACTATCTGTCCTTGACATCTTTCTTGAGTTGACTGTGCGCACGTGGGAGTGACATCTTGGATGAGTGGAGTCAACTAGATGAAGGTGGCCAAGTTAACTGGCCACCTTTCCCTCATTCAACCTCAACCATCTTGTTGCTTTTGCATGACCTCTAATTACACAAATGCAAATGGAGGAGCGGATCAATTACTTACCCATGATCTGAATGTATTTGTTGTGATGTAATGTGGCTCTCTCACTACTACAAGCCTTTATTTCTTTTGATGCATGATGTCTACTTGCTGATGTGTGGCTATGTCTTGTGTAGGTTCTTCTCTAGCTAGATCTAAGCTTCAAGTGTCTTCTCACCCGTCATGTTTGCACTCTCTTGCTGTTGGTGTTGGGTTTTAATGGGATTGACTGCTACAGGAATTCCTACGGGAGCTCCTATAGTTGTTTCTCCCCTTGAAACTTCAGCTTCTTTATGTGCTTGGAGCTTGGAGGGGGATGCCAGAGATGGAGAGGTAATAGGTAGGCTTCAGATGAGGTGGATGGTGTTGCTTCCTCTCTTATTTTTTCTTTTTTTTCTTTTCCTGAAAATTTGTTTTTTCTGTGTTTTTCTTGGACAGGAAGAAAAATGATGCTTGGGGTGTGATGCAGGCTTGGAAATGATGGAAAGTAGGTTTGAAGACTGTAGGAGGGTTTCTAAGTTCTTTATGAAGCTTCCCTATCCCTCAAACTACCTTCTATATCCATTTCTAGCTCTTTGTAATTCTTACAGGAGCCTTCTATAGAAAACACAGTTTTTGAAAAAGAAGCACAGTGGGGTGAAAGAAATGCCAAAAAGTGATGGAGAAAAGTATGGGAAGGTAGGATAGGTACTGGTGTGGATGTCAAGGTTCCCTTGGCACATTCTTCTGCTTCTCGTAGTCCTCCTGCAACCTGCAATGCAAATGACAATTGACTCTTTTTTTTTTTGAAAACAACAAGGGTGCCTCACAGAGGTTTTCACCCTAATTGCCTACCCTGGGCACCTCCAAGGGAGGTTTTCACCCAGGGATCTTATTTTTTCTCTACTTTTTTTTGACGTCACTGGGCCACCTCAGAAGAGGTTCTCAACCCAATGATGGGACTCAAGCGCCTCATCGAGGTTTTCATTTATTTTCTTTTTCTTTTTCTTTAGTTAGTGGGTGAAGTGGAGGCTAAGACACGCTCCACTAACATCACTGTCTTATTCAAATATTCAATGAACTCTTTCTTGAAGAGGGTTTTCTTGTAGACCTTCAACCGATGTCCATTGACAAGCATGGGGATGGCTTCATTATCAATGGTTCTGATAAGAACTGAACCATTGTCATTGCATTTCTTCACAATGTAGGGTCCCAGCCATCTTGTCCTTAGCTTGCCTTTGAAATATTTTTATCTTGAATCATAGAGTAGTGCCCAATCTCCCTCTTGGAATTACTTCTCCTTGATACTTTTGTCATGCCATATATTTCTCTAAAGCTAAACTAGCTCTGTATGGAGAAGGGCCTGTAATCTGTGTTCATCCAATCCATTGAGCTGAAGTAATATTTCTTTTTATGCATGGTTGAGGTATAGGTCTAGCTGAGCTACCATCCTTATGGTATTGAATTCAAATTCTATTGACAGTAAAGCCTTCTTCCCATAGACCAACTCATAGGGTGTGAACCTTGTGGTGGTCTTCCATGTTGTGTTGTAGGCCCAAGTGGCCTCAACTAATCTGTCTGCCTAGTATTTTCTGCTGCTGCTCACTACCTTGGTCAGGATCCCTTCCAATGCTCTATTAGTGACCTCCATCTACCCATTGGCTTGTGGATGGTAAGGGGTTGAAGTCCTGTGCTTGATTCTATGATGTGTGAGCAAGTATTCAATCAAATTGGAAGTGAACTGACTACTTGATTTGTGACCAACTCTCTTGGATACCCAAACTTGTAGAATATGTTTTCTCTCAAAAAATCAACTACTTTTTCCTCTGTTGCTTCTTTGATTTCTTTTATCTTTGCCCACTTTGTTAGGTAATTAGTGCACACAATGATGTATTGTTTCTGCTTTGAAGGAGGGCTGATAGGACCCACAACATCCATGCCCCACTTCTCAAATGGCTCAAAAGTCACTTGAGGTTGCATGGGAATCTCATCCTTTGGAGTAGGTTTCCCCATCCTCTGACACTGATCACACTGGCTGGTATATCTCCTCACATCCTGATGAAGAGTGGGCCAATAGTAGCCTGCTTGCAATATCTTGAAGGCAGTTATTTTTGCTGCAAAATGACCTCCACAAGGCCCGTCATGACAGGTCAGGAGAATGTCAAAGACTTCCTCCTCCCTGACACATCTTCTCAAGATCTGATCTAAACCAAGTTTGAAGAGATTACCTCCAATCCAGGTGAAAGGGGTGCTTTTCCATACTATCTTGCTGATGCAGGAGCATCTAGTTGACAGGACAAAGACGCTGATAAAGGACTATGGTTTCTGAAGAGGGCAGAGGGATTGATTCATGCAGTGGGAAACATACCTGTTTCCTTTTATTTTCTTTATCATTTTCTTTTATTAAGTTATTTAGAGATACTGTAATAGGAAGTAATTAGGAAATGTAATGATTAGATTAGGGTCACTGTTTTGAGACAAATGAGTTGTTATTGTAGAAGTCACAATAAAAGAATATACGGGAAAAATCAAACAAATTCAATATGTAAACTAACTGTTGTAACTAATTGATAAACTGGACAAAGTGCCAGTAGTTAGAGCAATTGTAACAGTGCTATTAAAGAGAAAATCTAAGCACAAAAGAGCGGTTCGAAATAGGAGTAATACTCAGAGAAGGAATACAAACAGTAAACAATTTTCTGTGCATATATCCTCACAGTGTTCCATTTATGTCTGAATTCTTCTAACAGAGAAAATATTGTATGAATTTCATAAAAGTTTGGTCACAGAATGAAGTCAGGGAAAAGAAATCTTCGAACATCGATATTATCGAGTGCAAACAAGAAGAACAACATTTGTCTGCAAACACTCATACACCGAGAAACCACAGCGTGCAACGGGAGTCATTCACTATACTTTTACATACGAAAAAGCAAGGTTATTAACGCAGAGAATAGAACAACCATCATACAAACCAGGTATGCAAATCCTTACGGCATAAAAACCTTTTCAATTATAGAAATTCATTCATAAGTCTTTCAACAAATGTCCATTCGTATTCCATATTCAAAAACAATTTGAGAACAAACCCAGTTCACAGATTGGGAACTGTAATCCTCATCTACACAAGCCCAAATTCCATACATCGTTTTTTCCAAGCTGACGCTTACAGCCTACAGAAAAGACCCTAACAAGAGAAGACTCCATAATAACAGAGACATAGAAACCTACGACCCAACTGAACCATACGCCGAGATACGTAGACAAACTGAAACGGAAAGACAAAGTAGAGCTACCCGGAATTGAATGAGAGTAGTCAAAGGCCCCAGCACCGAAACCCTCGGTTGCTACACCTGTGAAAACACATAGTAAAACGAGTATTAGAAACGGCGAAGGAGCCTATATAATTCCACATAAATTCACAGTAACGAACGAACGAAGAATTCCCTTACCAAGGTTAGGAGCTGTGACCATACAAGTGAAGAAGTCATGACCAACTCGAGCACAAATCGATTGTTTTTCTTTCCCCTGCTCACAAGGAGCTAACATGTTAGAAGTGGAAGAAGGAATGGAAAGAATACAATAGCAGAGAGAGAATAAGTACCTGTTGCATTGAAACCAGAACGACGACGAACAGAACCATTGTTCTGGTGAGGCAGTGCTGAGCGAACACCGTTGTAGAATGAGACCAGAGCCACACTCAATCGGAGAAACGATACACTGAGACAATGATAGCGAAGACCAGACAATAAATTGAACAAAGGACGCACAGAGGATGAACACATAACAAAAGTCGACCATTGAAACCCTGGAAAGCTGAACATAAAAACAGGGTATGAATCTTACCAATCATTCAAATCCTACTATAGACCGAAATACTTCCACCAGAGGAACCGAACAACCGACGTTGTGAGACCCGCCGCAAGCACACAAGCTCAACAGACTCAGACAAAACCCCGGAACGACTAACAGGTTTTCATCAAAGCCACAAACCACCATCTGGTGTCACACAAAACCCGTGAACCCATTTGCAACAGAACACAAAGCATTTGCAGGGAGAAACCACGGTAACAATCACCAAATCGCCGAGAGCTCGTGGAAGGAAACAACAAACCAACACAAGACCAAATGAGCTCGAAGGTGGCGGAGACCCAATACAAGGGCGGGGTTTAGAATCCCTAGGAGAAATACAGGTGTACACCGAACACAATGCCAACCAAACCTTCCGTAGAAAACCATTAATTGCCTAAAGATTGGAAATCAAAATATCTTTGACCAACATCCGGTGAATTCAATATCATACCACAGTACATCTTAGGTGGAAAGGGAGTGATGGCGGGACCACGTGGGTTGGCCCCATCAAGTGGTACCAGAGCAGTTGATTAAGAAAAAAAATGGAAGTACAAAGACGGCGACATGGAAGAGGTGCACGTAGAGGAACAAACGAGGCCTTGAGAGAAGAGTTGAGGGTCCTTACCGCTCGATTAGAAGCAGTGGAGGCACGAAGAAGGAGAGATCCAGAACTGGGAGATGATAGCGAGGATGAAGCAGCAACTGCCACGGAAGGGTCAGAAGAAGAGGCCTCGGAGATAAGACTATTAAGATCAGTGCTGTTAGCCAGTAGCAAACCCAAACTTGAGATTTCTAATTATGATGGCAGTCTATCCGCAGATGTTCTACTGGACTGGATAAATGAGTTAGATAAGTATTTCGAAAATGAAGAGATCAGTGAGGATAAGCGAGTTATATTTGCTGCAACCAAGCTAAAAGGACATGTTGTTTTATGGTGGGATAACGTCCAAGAAGACAGGAAGAGGATGAACAAACTACCCATAAAAAGGTGGCCGAGAATGGTGGCAAAACTGAAGAGCAGGTTTTTGCCTAAAGATTATCAGGTCGAACTTTATCGACAGGTGCAGAATCTAAGGCAGAAAGGTATGACCATAAAGGAATATACAGAGAAATTTTATCGCGTAAATTTACGGGTTGGTTATACTGACGATACTGCAGAGAAGACAGCAAGATATGTTAATGGTTTGAGGATGGAAATACTGGACGAGATCAGTATTATTTCCCCAAAGAATACAGAAGAAGCCTTTCAAAGTGATGTAAAGGCAGAAGAGAAGATTAATCAGAAACAGAACAACAAGAGAGGACGAGGAAATGGTAGAGGACATGGACAGTCCTATGGCAGAGGGAGAACTACCACTAACAGTGAGGAAGGCAGCAGCTCCAAAACTTTAGGGACAGAAGAGAAGGGGGGTAGCACTAGAGGAGGTCGGCCATATCAATGAGGAAGAGGAAATGGTCATAGCAGAGGGGAAAATATCCAGTGCTACAGGTGCCAAAAGTGGGGGCACAGATCCTTCGAATGCCCAGAAGTTGAGCATACCGGCCAGCGAGGAGAATTTGTTGCACAACTCGAGGAAGCTGAAGTGCAGCCCCGGGAAGTAGAAAATGTGGCAGAAACAGGGGAGGCATTAATTCTGAACAAAGTATTGTTAAAGCCAGCAAAGGAAATGACTGAACAAAACCAGAGGAAGGCACTGTTCCAAACATTTTTCAAATCACATGGGAAGTGTTGCAAACTAATCATAGACAGCGGGAGTAGGGATAACTTAGTTGCTACCGAGATGGTAGAAAAACTGGGATTGAGGCGGCTTAAACATCCCACACCTTACAAGGTGTCATGGCTACATAAGGGCCACCAGTTACTAGTTGATGAGCAATGTGAAGTCGAATTTCACATTGGTAAGTACCAAGACAAAGTTGTCTGTGACATCATGCCGATGGATGTATGCCATATACTACTAGGAAGACCATGGCAGTATGACCGGAAGGTGAACCATGATGGGAAAACAGACTGTTATAAATTTGTGAAAGATGGAGTCAAGCATACCCTTGTCCCCATCAAGGAGGAGGATACAACAGAGTCAAGTGGAACAAAGACTTTGTTAATAGCGGGAAAACAGTTTGTTAGACAGATTGAAGAAAACGAGGTGAACTATGCGGTGGTGAGAAGGACAAAAGCAGTGTCATTGAATACAGAAAAATCAGAACTGCCTACAGAAATACAGGAGTTGTTGGAAGAATTTAAGGATATTGTGGTTGACGATCTACCAGACAAGCTGCCACCTAGAAGGAGCATCAACCTTCATATCGATTTTATACGAGGCGCAAGTCTACCGAACAAGGAAGCATACAGAATGAGCCCGAAAGACAACAAAGAGATTCGTAAACAAGTACAGGAATTACTGGATAAGGGACTGATCAGAGAAAGTTTGAGCCCGTGTGCGGTACCAACAATACTTCCACCTAAGAAGGGGGGAGAATGGCAAATGTGTACGGATTCACGATCTATCAACAAAATCACTATACGGTATAGATTTCCCTTACCCAGAATGGATGACATGATGGATTGTCTTAGTGGAGCAGCCTATTTCACAAAGATTGATCTGAAGAGTGGATATCATCAGATCAGGATCAGAGGAGGAGATGAATGGAAAACAGCCTTCAAGACCAATGAAGGGTTGTACGAGTGGCTAGTCATGCCGTTTGGCTTGAGCAACGCCCCTAGTACTTTTATGAGACTGATGAATGAGATGTTAAAAGAATTTATTGGCAAGTTTGTGATAGTTTATCTTGACGATATTCTAATTTTTAACAGGACCAGGGAAGAACACCTTCAGCATGTTCGAAGGGTGCTAAAGAAGTTACAGCAGAAGAAACTGCTGATAAACTTGAAAAAATGTACTTTCCTACAGAAAGAACTGGTTATTTGGGGTTTGTAGTCACAGAAAATGAACTGAAGATGGATCAGGAAAAGATCGCAGCAATCGTAAATTGGCCATCACCCAGGAGCTTGTTTGAGGTACATATCTTCCACGGATTGGCAAGTTTTTATAGGAAGTTTATTAGAAATTTTAGTGAAATTTGTGCACCAATGTTGGACACCATCAAGAAGGCCAGCCAGCCTTTTTGTTGGACTAGTGCAGCAGAGGACAGCTTTCAGCTTCTGAAACGGAAGATTACGGAGAGGCCAATCTTGAGGCTACCCGACTTCAGCAAACTTTTCTAGGTCAGGTGTGACGCAAGTGGAACAGCTATAGGCACTGTGCTCAGTCAAGAAGATAGACCAGTGGCATTTTTTAGTGAAAAATTAAATGAAATCAGGCAGAAATATTCCTCGTATGACAAGGAATTTTATGTTGTGGTCCAAGCTCTAAAGCATTGGAGACATTACCTACTGGGCAACGAGTTTGTATTGTTTTCTGATAATTCAGCGTTACAATATGTAATGAAACAACACAAGTTGAACCAGAAGCACACCAAATGGGTGGAGTACTTACAGAGTTTCACCTTCATGCTAAAGCATATTAGTGGACAAGCAAATAAAGTGGCAGATGCTTTGAGCAGAAGAGTTATGTTCTTGCAAGAGAGCAGAATACAGGTGATCAGATTCGAACATCTAAAGGATTTGTACCAGACCAACACGGATTTCAAGGAAGCCTTTGAAGCATGCCAAAGTCCCGTATTACGGAATACAAGTCCATGGCTGGACTACAACTTACAAGAAGGATTATTGTTTAAAGGTGGACAGTTGTGTATTCCGGATTGTTCGATGAGGGAAAATATTATACGGGAGAAACATAGTGGTGGTCTAGCCGGTCACTTTGGCATAGATAAAACTTTGGAATAGCTCGGGCACTTTTATTACTGGCCCCGAATGCGCAGAGATATCCAACGATACGTGAACAGGTGTAAAGTCTGCCAACTGGCGAAAGGACACAGTCAAAATGCTGGACTTTACACACCACTATGAGTTCCGAGCAGACCATGGGACTCAGTCAGCATTGACTTCATCTTAGGACTGCCTAGAACACAGCGAGGGTATGACTCAATGATGGTGGTGGTAGATAGATTTTCGAAAATGGCTCATTTTATCCCTTGCTGGAAAATTAGTGATGCCACATATGTAGCTCACCTGTTTTTCACTGAAGTTGTTAGATACATGGCCTACCAAATTCTATCATTTCGGATAGGGATGTGAAGTTCACAGGACATTTTTGGCACACCCTGTGGAAAAAGTTGGGCACACAACTAAACTTTAGCTCTGCATATCATCCGCAGACTGATGGGCAGACGGAGGTAGTAAACAGGAGTTTGGGAAATCTATTGCAGAGTTTGACTGGGGAAAATTCACGATTATGGGATCGTGCTCTCGCACAGGCAGAATTTGCTTATAACGATTCGCCCAATCGTAGCACCAGACTTAGCCCATTCCAAATCTTATACGGCATGCACCCTCGGGGAGTACATGAATTACGAGATTTGGGAAAATTAGAATGGAGAAGCGCAGATGGAGAATATTTTGCCGAAGCAATGAACGAATTACATGAACAGGTAAAATTGAAATTGCAGGACAGTACACAGAAGTACAAACAGCAAGCAGAATCAAGGCGATGGGAAGTACAATTTAATGTTGGAGATGAGGTCCTCACGCATTTGCACAAGGAACGGTTTCCTAAGGGTACGTACAATAAACTAAAGTTTAAAAAAAATGGCCCCTGCAAAATATTGCGCAAATTCTTAGCCAACGCCTATGAAATTCAGCTACCACCTGATATAGGCATATCACCTATTTTCAATGTGGCAGACCTGTTTCCATATGCTGCCCCAGTGGAGGAAGACAGTGCGGTGCGGCTAGAATGGGACACCCAAGTTACAGACAGTTCTTGGATGAGACATATGCCTTTGGCTCAATCCCATGAGATTGAAGGAATTCTAAGCACACAGGTAGCCAAGAAGACACACAGGAAGGAATATTTGCGATACCTCGTCAAGTGGAGAGACCGTCCAATGGAGGACAGCTCATGGCTCGACGCGGCACAGATACGAAAATCTGGCTATTTGGTGGAGGAGCTCATGGAACGGAGCCATGAATTTCTTTCACCCTGGGAGCCTGATGCAAGAGCATCTAGCTGACAGGACAAAGATGCTGATAAAGGAATATGGTTTCTGAAGAGGGCAGAGGGATTGATTCATGCAGTGGGAAACATACCTGTTTCCTTTTATTTTATTTATCATTTTCTTTTATTAAGTTATTTAGAGATACTGTAATAGGAAGTAATTAGGAAATGTAATGATTAGATTAGGGTCACTGTTTTGAGACAAATGAGTTGTTATTGTAGAAGTCACAATAAAAGAATGTACGGGAAAAATCAAACAAATTCAGTATGTAAACTAACTGTTGTAACTAATTGACAAACTGGACAAATTGCCAGCAGTTAGAGCAATTGTAACAGTGCTATTAAAGAGAAACTCTAAGCACAAAAGAGGGGTTCAGAATAGGAGTAATACTCAGAGAAGTAATACAAACAGTAAACAATTTTCTGTGCATATATCCTCACAATGTTCCATTTATGTCTAAATTCTTTTAACAAAGAAACTATTGTATGAATTTCATAAAAGTTTGGTCACAGAACGAAGTCAGGGAAAAGAAATCTTCGAACATCGATATTATCGAGTGCAAATAAGAAGAACAACGTTTGTCTGCAAACTCTCATACACCGAGAAACCACAACGTGCAATGGGAGTCATTCACTATACTTTTACATACAAAAAAGCAAGGTTATTAATGCAGAGAATAGAACAACCATCATACAAACCAGGTATGCAAAACCTTACAGCATAACAACCTTTTCAATTATATAAATTCATTCATAATTCTTTCACCAAATGTCCATTCGTATTCCATATTCAAAAACAATTTGAGAACAAACCCAGTTCACGAATTGGGAACTGTAACCTTCATCTACACAAGCCCAAATTCCATTCATCTTTTTTTCCAAGCCGACGCTTACAGCCTACAGCAAAGACCCTAACAAGAGAAGACTCCATAATAACAGAGACACAAAAACCTACGACCCAACTGAACCATACGTCGAGAGGCGCAGACAAACTAAAACGGATAGACAAAGTAGAGATACCCGGAATTGAATGAGAGTAGTCAAAGGCCCCAGCACCGAAACCCTCGGTCGCTACACTTGTGAAAACACACAGTAAAACGAGTATTAGAAACAACGAAGGAGCCTGTATAATTCCACAGAAATTCACAGTAACAAACGAACGAAGAATTCCCTTACCAAGGTTAGGAGCCGTGACCAACTCGAGCACAAATCGGTTGTTTTTATTTCCCCTGCTCGCAAGGAGATAACATGTTAGAAGTGGAATAAGGAACGGAAAGAATACAATAGTAGAGAGAGCATAAGTACCTATTGCATTGAAACCAGAACGACGATGAACAGAACCATTGTTCTGGTGAGGCCGTGCTAAGCGAACACCGCTATAGAATGAGACCAGAGCCACACTCAATCGGAGAAACGATACACGGAGTGTTGACAATAATACTGAGAGGGGGGGGTGAATCAGTATTATCTAATTCTTTTGCCAAATCTTTCTTATTTATACTTTGAATTATTTTTGCATACCAATACCATAAATAA
>APFE030304720.1:3606-14484 GCA_000404065.3 Pinus taeda | reverse complement strand
TTTTTTTTTTTTTTTTTTTTTTTTTTTTTTTTTTTCTTTTTTTTTTTTAATTCTCATCATATTGA
Source organism: Pinus taeda (assembly GCA_000404065.3). NCBI lineage: Eukaryota > Viridiplantae > Streptophyta > Pinopsida > Pinales > Pinaceae > Pinus > Pinus taeda. Next base: position 14,419 of record APFE030304720.1, on the reverse strand, counting down.
GAGCCATGCCATCGGTGTTGCCATCAAGTACAACATCTGTAACATATAACCATACCAGAAACATAATGCCAACAGGTGGAGGCTAGCTATCTGGGAAAACTTTCCCAGATCACAAGTTGATTTCCTAAATCTCCATAACATAAGTTGGGCATGATGGTTCTCCACTATGCACTTGCTGAGCCTGTCTGTTTTTCAGGTTCGGATTTCGTTGGGTAGGAATTTGGGGTTGCTTTGGTGGAGCAGGAGGTAACAGTTGTGGTTGGGCAGGTGGTGGAGGAAAAAGAGCGGGAAGAGAGTTGTATTGGGGCCTCCACCCTTGATGAGGTGCATTCCACTGAGGTTATGGCTGAGCATAGGATTGAAATGAATGGGTGGCTGGTTGGGCATTATATTGAGATGTGAAGGACCAAGGAGGAGGTGTGGACCAGGAAGGATGAGCAAGGGGGACCCAAGAAGGTATGGAAGTGACTTGGTTGGGGTTGTAGTATGCTTGAGATGTCCCTTGCATCCCCAACTGGTATGGTCTAGGTCCACGCAGCCTCCTTTGGTTTATGTAATAGAGTTTTTTAGTGACTCCCTCAGCCCCTTGATATACAGCTTTAAGTCCGGGCAAGGAAGGGAACTTATCTGTAGAATGATTCTCTTCACAGACTGAACAAACCTCTATAGATTTCAATGGGCATTCATTCCTAGGATGCCTCCTGGTGCATCTAGGGAAAAAAATGGCAAAAGCCCTCTCTGCTTCCTCTTGTTTCCTTTTGATATGTAAGGTATCCATTTGCATGGCAAGAGTCTGCAACATCTCACTTGTGAAATCTTCCAGCATGTTTCCAATTTCTCCTTTAATGGATGAGTTAGAGGAAGAGGTACTGGATATGGGTTGACTCCCCCTAGCTTTCTTTTTGGCTGCTCTAGAATGGTTTCTAAAGACAGTCTTTATGTCCTCATAAGATAGTTGGTAGATGCCTCCCCCAGCTAGTAGATGGAGGGTGTCTAGAAGATCTTCCCTAATTCCTCTAAGCAAGACCAACTTTAGAGATTCAGGGTCAAGTGTACACCTAACCCTTTTGTAACTGAGTTGGAACCTTTCTTCATAGTCTTCTAGGGACTCATCGCTTCCTATAGTCATTCAGAAAATCTCTTCTTTAGTATCTTTTGACCTACAATAGTCTGGATACTTGTTGTTAAATGCTTGTTGCATATGAGCCCAAGTTGTGATGCTATTGCCAGGTAATCCCATGAACCAATGTAGTGCGGCATCTTTGAGAGTAGAAGGGAACAGTTTCAACTTTTTCTCATCTTCTGCATACTCAGAGGTTTGATAGATAACAACAAACTTAAACAAAAAGGTGTCAGGATCTTCTGTAGTCAGACCATGGAAATGAGGTAGGGCGGAAGGGATTATATTCTTCATTTTGGCATCCCCATTGGTCTCTCAAATGGGAAAGGTACCCTCTGTTCTCTCTCCATTCCCCCTAGCATTTCTGTGTTCGGCCATTGGCTCCAAAGGAATGTTTTCTTCTTTTTCTTTCCCTATAGGTTCTTCAAATATGTCTTGTTGTTCACCTAAGGATTCTTCTTGATCACAGCCACCGAAGAAGAGAGAAGCCTCATTGGGTGAAGCAGTAGGGGTGTTGGGGAAAAATTTTCTTGAGTTATCTCTATTCCTACGAGGCATGAAAGGAAATCTTTTTTGGTTGGTTTTTGTTTCTTTTTTCCCCACATTGATAAAACCTGCAAAACTGGAATTGATTGAACAAAACAAATTGCAACTAACTGAAATGAACTTGCTGAAATGAAATTTGTAGAATTGAATAGGAAAGCACGGAAATGCAGAACTTGAAGAAAAAGAAATGACAGTATACTCTTGCTAAAATGAAATTTGCAGAATTGAAAAGGAAAGCAAGGAAATGCAGAACTGAAGAAAAAGAAAGGAATAGTCTACTTTTGTTGTAATAAACTATTAGCAGAATGTTGCAATAGAAAATAAAAGAAAGAAGTAATCACATAATACTCTGATTCTTCCCCGAAAATGACGCCAAAAAGTGGTGAGCACCAGTATATCAGCAATAATGTTGCAACTCCTGGGCTTCCTACTTTACTCTTATCAACCCAATAGTTTGTAACAAACTTGGAAGTGTCGGTGCTATATGCACAAGTACTAGTTCTTATTGCATGTTGTCACTTGGTCAGCTGGCACAAGATCAATAGGAGCTCAAACAAACTTCTATCGATTCCAGAAGAAGCTCTATATGTGATGAAAGGAGAGAAATATTGCTCTATGGATGCTACTCTAATTGCAGAAAGGAGAAAGACTAAAATGTAAAGCAAACCTAGTAAACCCTAATTAACCAACTAATCCTACTTTTGCATAAATCACTATGAAAACCATGAAAGGAATAACATTACCTATTCAAGGAAGTAAACAACATCTAATTAAGCTATTTCTGGAAGTAAATAAGCAAAAAACATCTTTCTGGATTTTTATGTATTTTTATGTGAATTTGACATGCATGTAATTTATTGTGTGTGAATGTGGCAGCGAATAGGTGGCGTTGGAGGGTGGCTTTGTGACTTGAGAGGATGTAGGATGGCATGTATGGGTTCTAGGAAGTCTTTGGTGGCCTTCTAGAGGCTTTTCCCACACTCGGCCTTCAAAAGAAAGCCTACAAGAAAATCTACAGGAGGACACAGGAGATCTATAGAAGGAAAACAGGGCCACTATAGGAGGCCTACAGGAGGAGGCCGAGAGCAGCTTTCATTGTTTTGAGGGCGTGAGAGTGGATGGAAAAGGTGGATGAAGGTTGGCATGAGGTGTTAGGGCACCAATGGTCTACCATGAATCATCGGGAGAGAGGAAGATGATTGGGTTTGCTTAAGGAGAGAGGAACAAGTTCTATGGAAAATGTAGGAAACTAAGGCAGAATTGAGGTGAGGTTTGGGTGACCTGTAGGGCATGGATCAGATGGAGGATGTGATAGATGATAATTTGGCCTACTACAAGAAGAGATCTACTGCAAAGGAACTGACAGTCAACCAATAAGATCAAGCGAGAAATGAAATGAGTGCATCTAGAAAAACAGAGTTTTGCATCAAAATAGTCTAAACTATGATCTATGTAAGGAAATGCTAAGAAATTCTGCAAGAAAAGAAAGCATGAAAGAATACTATTGAAAATAAATAAGTGAGAATGATGAAGAAGATCTGAAGCAAAGCAAAACTGGACTATTCACCTACTAAAAAGCCGTAACCACTAGAAGTCCTATGAATGAGGAAAATCTGTGTTTTTGGGGCAGCAAGAGGGTATTTGCCTCAAATCATGGCCCCAAAGGGAGGAAGAGAGGCCAAGGCACTATTTCTAGCCTTTTGAATCTTCTCTTTATCATTGCTTAATTTGCTATAGAAAGCACAAATGGAAGCAAATTATTGAATCATCAAAAGCAACCTATTCTTAACCATAAAAGAAATACATCTAACAATAACCTAATCTACAAACTGAAATAAACATACAAAGACAAGTAAAGAGGAGCTTGGCTACTTGGATTGGGCCCTAACCCAAGAGCTTCAACCCTCTGAGGTAACTCAGTGCTAGTTCAAAAAGGATTCCATCTTTATTTCCAAAACAATAACAAGATTACATGAAACTATCACAAAATAATAAGCTCAAAGTTGGAGCAGAGTTTACATAAGCAAAAATCCAACAAAAATCTGACCCTCATGAGGCCCTAGGCCTCTCTACTTATACAAATGAAGCTACCAATAGCTTCCTTAAAATCAAGGAGGCTTGGCTCCCAAAACTCGAGATAATCATCAGTCATCCTCCACTTGCTCAGTTGCCTTCTAGTGCATGATTTGGCTACTTGTACTACAAGCTGAATGAAGGGGAATTCAAAGTGAGGAGTAATAAATGAGGGGGATTCCCTCCTATCAGTCCTCTCCTTTGTCTACTTTGAGGTATTGCTGCCATTTATCCACTGGATCCTTGACTTTGACCTCAAAATCCATCAATAATCTGCATTAAACACATTTTAGACCACATGGCATCATAACTAACTCAACTCACTCCATAAGCATAAATATAATTAGAAAATCATATAATATGCTAAGAGAATAGTTGATTTGACTAGGTTAGGAGGTAAAATGAGCCCATATAATTACCCATTTATGTGGCTCATCAATGTTGCAAAACATAAATTATGTCAACATACCAAGGGGAAGAGAGAAACCTTTCAGATACCTATTGAGTAGATTCTACATTGTTGTCATTGGAAAAACCAACAATAAATTTTATGTCCAACACACTAATATTTGAATATACCATCAATTTGGCCAGTCATTGACCCTTTATCAACTTAGTAGGCTTATTCTCCACTTCATACTCCAAAATTGCTGCTATCCATCTACCCCTTCGACCTTCAGGATCACACTATGTTAAAATGTTGTGAGGTTGTGTTAAAATTTCCTTCACAACAACATTTGGAACATAGGAAACCACATGGGAATGGAGCACATAAACTCTAAAATCCTTCAAAGCCTTTACCAATGCATATGATTGTTTCTCCATAATATTATACTTGAGGGAAGAATCTCTCAAACCTCTACTAAAAAAGGCTATGGGCATCTCATTACTTTGTTGATTTTTCTATGTGAGGGCTACTACAGTAGTGTGTTTGGATCAAAAATAAAAAAAAAATGATAAAATCTTTAGCATAATCTGGACTTGCCAAAACAAGAGAAGTAGCTAAAGCCTTTTTAATCTCTTCAAAATATTTATTAGTTTCAATAGTCCATCTGATTTCACTTTCTCCTTAGCATGTCAGTAAAAAATATTATAATTTATACTAAATTAGGAATGAACCTCCTCAAAAAGTTAATTCGGCCCAAAAATGATTGCACCTCCTTTTCACTCCTGGGGATATCAATTTTTTGAATTGCAGCCACTGTGTTTGGATCAATTTTGATTCCATATTTTGAGATGATATTCCTGAGCAACTTGCCCTCCTCCATTGCAAAATGGTACTTCTTCGAGTTCAAGGATATGCCATATCTCCTGCACTCCTCAAAACCTTGTCTCAAATGTTTCAAGTGGTCAAAATCAGAATAAGAAACAATAGTGATATCATTAAGATAAATTATAATAAACTTATCATTTTCATCGATGAATACAATATCAATGGCACTCTGAAAAGTGGCCCCTGCATTCATCAGCCCAAAGGGAATTTTGGCATACATGAAGGTACCCCAGGGAGTGATGAAACTTTCCTTTACTTGATCATCAAGATGCACCAAGATCTAATTATACCCTGAAAAACCATCAAGCATGGACATCCTTCTTGATCCAACCACCTTCTGCAATATATGGTCCATCTTAGGCAAGGGGTAGTTGTCCTTAAGAGAGACCTTGCTAAGATTTTTGAAGGATACATAAAGTCTTGTTTTCTTCCTCACAGGTAACAAATTGGCCAACCATTTTGAAAATCTAAGGCGGACAATAATATTTTCATCAAATAATTTTCAAACTTCCATTTCAATAAGAGGCAACAATACAGGGTTTTTTCTTCATAAATCATGCTTGAAAGGATTTTGATCTTTTTTTATTCGGATGGTATGATGAATGATGCTTTTGTTATACACTTTAAGATCCTCATATCCCCATGCAAAAAAATATGAATAATCTCTCATCAGATCAAGGTATTTCTTTCTAACTTTAGGATACAAGGATTTTGAAAGCTTAACAAACTTGTCTTGTTCCTATATTGCAATCTTCTACTTCGGTTTTGAAGGGAATTACTAAAGGAATCTTCGCCACATCATTTTGATCAAAAAATTCTTCTAGCAACACCAAACCTTTAGAAATTGTGTTGTTCTTCAATTGTATAACATCCTTTTCTACTATTTGATTTATAAAAGAATCCAAATCTGATCCTAAATTCTGTTGTTCATCCGCCACCCCCCCCCCCCCCCCCCCCCCCCCAAAAAAAAAAAACAAATTTTCTTGATCTATATTTGAATTAGAAAATTCTTCAGTCATTTGTAGAAAATTAACAAGTTGTTTATCATATTTGAACACTTACCAATACTTCACATTATTAGGGACTGCTAGCCTATGCTTGACTTGTATCTCATATTTCCTAATAAGATAAATGAGAATCCTAAGTGTCAAGCTCAGGTGGCCAATACATCATCAATTGCATTTTGTTCTCTAGGAATAAATGACAAATTATATTCAGGAAACATTTGTAGCATTTCTAGAACACCATTTATATAGCCACTCATCTGAGGATGCTTGGTTTGATACACACCTTTGATTTGGCTGATAATTAATTATGAATCCCCATGAACTAAAATTCTTTTTCCTCCCAAATCTTTCAAATTCTGCAATCCTATAATCAACGTTTCATATTCAACCATATTGTTTGTGTAGTCAAAGGCTAATTTGTAGGAACACAACCTTGACTTGTCCACCTTTGAGATCCTTTTCCATACTCCAGCTCCAACCCCTTCTTTACTAACTGCTCCATCAAAATCCATGTTCCAAAGACCCTCATCATCATTATTGTGTTATGATTTTGTTTCTTATAATTCACCTACCATCTCCTTTGATTTTTTTTCCCTGTTTTGATCATATTCCTTCAAACATAGATCATTATATAAAATGAAAGAATCCATATCAAAATGCACCGAATAAATAAGATGGTTTTGAGGCATTTCCTTACCACTTACCATGTACTTCATCAATGTTTCTTGGTACAATCTCCTTGGCTATCTGAAAAAAGGAATTGTGGAATATGACATGTCCATCTATAGAGTGCCCTTCAATTTTGTAGACCATGTTCTTGACAGCAACATATCGAAGTTTGGGGGAATGTAAGCCACAACTATGTCCATTACTAAGTTCTTTGCTTGGAATTGAGCGAGAGAGACCACCAAATACTTGATCAAACCCAAACATTTCACCTTACTTGAATCAATGGAGAAAATAAATTTGTAAGTCCTTGTAATATCTAAACCAAGATTTTCCATAAAAACCTTCGACATTAAGTTTTGTGATGCACCTGAATCTAACATTTCATTGTGTAGAATCAAATCATGCACATTCAAACTTACATAAAAATGTGTTACATCTCCATATTGAGAATCCCCATCAACTTTTGGGCCAAAAATCAATTCAGGATGATCATCATTTAAATTGATTGTGTCTAACACTTCTCCTTTCTTCAATGCTTTGGCATTTGATTCTTATACACATAATTCTTAATCAGTCCCTTAGAAGGAATGGAAATTTTAATTTTTGATATCTCATTTTCCAAACTAAAAGATGATTGACTTCTTTCTACCTCTTTGGTGGTTGCATCTTTCTTTTCAGGAATATCCTTTGGAGGATAAACCTTCTTTTGGTTAGAAGAAGGTGCATCAACTTGAGCTTTCTTGGGAGGATTTATTGGGACCTTTTTATTTCTCAAATTCCACTGTCTTGGTACCTCCATGATGAAATTTTGGTACCCCATCTTATAATCTTTTGATTCCATATGCATGATGTCTTCTTGTGGATGAAAAAACATGTCTTGTTCCTCCTTTGTCAAAAATAGATCATCCCATTCTTCACCAAAATAGTGAATGTGATCTTGATCTTTTACTATGTCCTTATATTCTACGTAATTATCTTGAAAAGTAGGCCTAATATACTACTAATCTCCTTGATTTCTCTACTCTCTTTGCTTTATCTACACTTGGGGCCTTTGAAAGTTTGGATTTCTTACTTGAGGAGGAGCTTGATGATCTCTACCAACACCTTTGTTATCTAGGGTAAACTTCTCCACCAACTTCTCCATTGTTTTCACCATGGCCTCTAGCTTGTTGTTTGAAGATTGTAGGCTTTAACCCCATACATAAATTACCTGCATACGAATTCTAAAACACAGAAAATAAACAATGCGAGAGAATAACACATAAAACACATGTACACAAAGATTTTCTCCTGGATCCCAAAATTAGGACTACCAACTTGATTTTTCATTATTATTCCTTTTAATGTTACAATACATATTTATACATGTCAAATCATCCCATACCATGGACCGAAAACCATCGCATCCAAAACCATATGCGAAAAATCATGCACAAAACCTTAAGTCCGCCCAACCTAATATAGGGTCCAAAAACAAAATTTTCCAGGGTGCTGCCCTAGACCCCATAGAGTGGAGTTACCTGCACCCCTCAAACCCCTTGTGACTCCCCCCGCTACGTAATTGGTGAAACAAAGGGAGGCCTCTGCCCCCCTTCTAACCCCCCTATTAACTATGTGGGTTAGTCGTGGAAAGAATATAGCACAACCCAACATTCTCCCACTTGTTGTTTTCTTTCCACAGGGGGCCACAAGAGAGCTTAGTTATTTATCCAACCTTACAATGCCCATTGTTTCTCTACACCAAGAGAACTTCTCAAAGCTCACAGATTTTGTTAATGCAGCTGCATTATTCTTCAAAGTGTCCACCTTTACCAGCAACACCTTTTTGTCTTCTATGATATCCCTCACAAAGTGATACTGAACATCAATGTGCTTTGTCTTTGAATGATATGCAGGGTTCTTTGCCAAGAAAATTTCACTTTGGCTGTCACAGTCTATCCTTATAGCTCCCTATACTAACCCCATACTTGAACACAATCTCTGCAACCAAACTGCTTCCTTGCTTGCATGAGTGGCTGCCATGTATTTTGCCTGTGTAGTTGATAGTGCCAATATAGATTGTTTCTTACTCATCCAACAGACTACACTTCAAAATAGGTTAAACACATACCCACTTGTAGATATTTGCTGATCCAGATCTCTAGCCCAGTCTACATCAAAAAATCCATGAATATCGAACACTCTGTCCAATCCTCATCTTCCTTGGTAGCACAAACCATAATCAATAGTGCCACGCAAATACCTGAAAACCTGCTTCACTGTTGTCCAGTGCTCCTTCCCTGGTTTTGACATAAACCTGTTCATTACTCTCGCTGCATGTGCAATGTCTAGTATAGTAAAGACCATCGCGTACATCAGGCTACCGACTGCACTTGCATATGGAACACGGGACATGTCCTCTTCCTCTTCTTATGTCTTGAGACACTGTTCAACAGATAACTTTACACCTACATGAATAGGAACCTTCACGGGTTTACTATCCTGCATATTAAACCTCTGCAATATTGTCTCGACATACTTCCTCTGGTTTAACTAGAGCTTCCTCTTTTTCTAATCTCTTTTAATTTCCATGCCCAAAATATAGTTTGCAGCACCAAGATCTTTCATGTCAAATTTGGAGGACAAATGGGTCTTCAAATCCTGGATAATTTCTTTGTCATTTCCAACCAGCAACATATCACCCACATACAAGATCAGATAAATAACACGGTCACCAATTAATTTAAAATACACACAGTGATCTGCTTTGCTTCTGATGAAGCCAAGTCCCCGTATAAATGTATTAAATTTCTGATACCACATCCTTGGTGACTGTTTTAACCCATAAAAAGACTTCTTTAACTTGCATACGAGTTCTTTCTTACCCTTCACCGCAAAGTCTTCAGGTTGCTTCATGTAGATCTCCTCTTCACATCCATCTGTTCTACCTCAAAATCAAAAGCAACAGTAACAGATAAAAGTAATCTAATAGAAGTTACCTTAGAAACAAGAGAAAAAATATCACCAATATCAGTTCCCGGCACCTGGGAATAACCTTTTGCTACCAACCGAGCTTTGTGATTCTCCTCCTTTCCTTCTACATTTGTCTTCTTCTTGAACACCCATTTTCTTGCAATGGGTTTCCTTCCAGTCAGCAACTCCACCAGATCCCAAGCCTCATTTTTGTGCAAAGATGTCATTTCATCAACCATGGCCTCTTTCCAGAGTTTTCCATCCTCTGAGTCTACTGCTTCCTTCACAGTTTTTGGATGATCATTAGTAATAGATAAAGAAAAATTTGAACATAAAGCATATGGACTATACCTTTCTGGCTGCCTTCTTTCTCGAACTGATCTTCTCACACCCAGAGTTTGTGGCTCTTCATCTTCTAATTCCTCCTCTACTGTAGAGTCTGATTCGTCCTCCCTTAGCTCAAATTCTATCATCTCAGGTTACTTTGGTTGGACTTCATGTTTAATAACATCTTTCACCTCTTTGAACACCACATCTCGGTTGTAGAAAACCTTCCTTGTTACTGGGTTCCAAAGATTATAGCCCTTTAAACCATCCTTATACCCAATAAAGATGCACTTTTCAGATTTACTATCCAACTTGGTTTGTTTCTCCTTTGGAACATGTACATATACATAACATCCAAATACCCTTAGATGTGAAAGAGAGGGTTTCTTACCAATCCATACCTCTTGTGGAGTCTTATCCTCCAACACTGATGAAGGTGATCTATTGACCAGGTAACATGTTGTCTCCACTGCCTCTGCCCAGAATTCCTATCCTAACCCGCACAATTAAGCATGCTTCTTGCCCTTTACATCAATGTCTTTTCCATTCTTTATACAACTCCATTTTGCTGAGGTCTATATGGCGTAGTCTTCCACCATGCTATACCACACTTCTTACAGAATTCTTCAAATTCCTTACTACAAAACTCTCCACCATTATCTGTCCTCAACACCTTTATCTTCTTCTCTGTCTGGTTTTCTACCATAGCATTAAATTCTTTAAACCTGTCAAAGACTTCATATTTCTTCTTAAGGAAATATATCCATGTATTCCTTGAGAATTCATCTATAAATGATACATAGTACACAGACTTACCCAGTGATGGAACCTTCATAGGTCCAAACA
>APFE030304717.1:0-48599 GCA_000404065.3 Pinus taeda | reverse complement strand
GCAGCTTGGACGCAGTTTAGAGAGGGGCCATTTCCTTACTTTTCTGAGTGTATTTCTTCACTTGCCTTGTGCAAGTCGAGGTGCTATCTTTCTGATCACCTCCTGTACTCTTTCCATTACTCAGTATAATAAAATGGCTTAGCATTTCTCTCTGCATTTCTTGAGTATCTGCTTATATTCTGTGTATACATTATTGTATGTTGCATCACTGTTATTTTTACCTCTTTATCTTTCTGGCTACTTTATGACGTGTGTTATCTGGTTAGAGTTTGATTATCTGGTTAGAGATTGATTGGGTTTGAGGGATATCCCTGAAACGGGATATTAAATTCCACTAGGGTTGTGGGGTCAAATCGATGCCCCTCCTGAGTTGGGATCAATGCTTGTGGATTATGGCCAGAGGTGGAATCCCAAAAGTTAAATGAGCTCACGCTTAATCAAGAACAAGTTTTGAAACCAAGCCCTACTAGAAATGATTATACTTAGGGAAAATCCTTCAACAAATAGCTCTATTATGATCCTAAATAAATTGAAGCCCTTGGTGAGGAGCACTCTAGGGCATGGCCCAACAAGAATAAATGAAATCTACCTTACAACAATAAGAGAGATGTGCGAGTAAAACCCTAGACATCCCTAAGCAAGTGATAAAGATTCCCTTCCAATGGATTGATCTAGTTGGTTTTTGTAGTATCCTTTAGTAATCCACAAATCCCCTTAAGAAATATGTGAAATCAACCAAGAAAGATAATTCATGATGAACACCAAAATTTCATGAAAATATTTCACATTATGGAAAAATGAATTCAACAATTCACAACGATCTACAAAGGAGGGAAATTTCTCTATTTTTAGATTAGGATCTCAACATCTTTCCTCCTTTTGCCTAAAAAAACAAGCAACTTTTCATCCACAATATGCTTCACGATTAAGTCAAACTACAAGTTATTTTATTCATTACTTAAATCTTAAAATAGGTGAGACATCCCACCAATTAGAGGTTTGATTTGACAAAAGGAGGTCCTAATTGGTCTAAGGGTACAACGTTCCATCAAGAAATAGCTTGACATTCCTTGAAAAATTAACCTGAGTGCTTAGGAAGTCAAAAATTCCATTTTGTTTGCACAATGTTGCTTGAATGAAGACGTTGGCCTATCCAACGGCTAGTTTAATGTGGACGACCTTGCTTTCCTTGGTGCAAAGATGATTCAAACCATGCTTTTGGTCTCCTTGCTTGTTTTTGACTTGAAATGTACCTTGGATTGCTTGGAGACCTATATGGCCTTATGTTTTTCCTCAACATTCCTCCAAATTGACCTTTACATGATCCAATGGGTAGAAATGGTGGACAACACTCCTTGTCTAGGTCCATTTGTTTGCTTCTTGTGTGGGTTAAGGCTTGAACCTTCCTGAACATGATTTGCCCTTGACTTGCTTTGACATATTGCTTACTCAACACATTTGCCATGATACCTCTTTTAACCTCATGGTTGCACCAAAAGTAGAAGTTGACTCGTTTTGAAGGTGCCTCATCGATGCAAATGGGACATTGTTAATTTTAGGTATGTTCTATGCTTAGAGCAATTTATTTCAATTTTCATAGTTAGCTCAATATCTTTTCCAGATTAGCAATCACATCAACATTAAAGTAAACTGCAGATAGAACTTAAACATAAATTGCTGAGGACAAGCCAAGACAAGTGGACACAAGATGTGGCGCTATCTAGGGATAAACCCCAATGTGGGGAAACCTTTGATCAATTCTTCTTTTATGTTCTTCCATAGTTCAGCAGAGAGAGAGAGAGAGATAGTACATTTACAATAGAAGTCAACACTTTGACTTATCTATATAAGAGCATAGATCATCTCTAAGAAGATGATATATGAGATCAGTTGAAGACATGCTACTTCAACTGATTCTCCAAGGTGACTCCACCTATCATTGCGCTGCATCTCGTCATCATGCTGCACCTATCATCACAATGCTGGACCTCATGACCATGCTGTACACATCATACTGCTGCACCTTATGCTGCATTGTTGTCCTATGTGCCATTGTTGGACCATGCTGCCACAGTTGTCCCATGTGCCATACTGTACTAAGCACCATGCCTAGCTGTCCCATTTGCTTGCTGCATCTCGTTGTTGCTGCTATCCCATTGTGTTATTGCTGGCCCATTGTGTTATTGCTGCACAATGTCATTGCTGTCCTATTTGTCATGCAGCTGTCCCTTGCAGCTTGATGCTTGCCACTGCTGCCTAGTTATGTTGCTGTAGCTGTTGTCCCTAACAGTGATGCTATCCCAATTGTGCTGTCCCAACATGCTGCTGTCCATAATGACATTGTTGTCCCATCATTGTGCCGTCCCAACATGCTGCTGTCCATTGTTGTCCCATCATCCAGAACAACCTTCTATGAGGGCAACCTCCACACAGACCTTGCTACCTCTTCACATAGTCCTCAAGGAGAGAATCCGAGCTCCTTTCCTTTGCTCTCCAACAGTCACAAGGGTGACCTTAGCGTCCCCTCTTCTTTTGCTGAAGTAGACCTTGTATTGCAGCCTTCTAGCCTAGCATACTGATTTTCCTAACAGCAGCTCGGTCCTCCAAAAGAACCATGGCTTTTGTTGCTGCTAAGTCCTATTAGGGCAGCATATATCCTCCTTTAGACTACCCTTCAGACAAAGTGGAGGGTGGGGTATGACTGCATCCTCTAGGTTAGGTTAGGGCTCCTTCTTTGATAGCGTTAGGGCTGCCTTCAGGTCTGCGTTAGGGCAGCCTTTAGGTCTGTGTTAGGGCAACCTTTAGGTCTGCGTTACTGCGTTAGGGCAGCCTTCATGACTGCGTCCTCTAGATTAGGGCAACATATTTCTTCTTCTTGACTGCGGCTAGGGCAACCTCTTTTCCTCCAACGTCTACGGCTTCCACTCCTAGATTTCTCTTACACTAAAACCCAAGACAAGTGGAGAGAACTCAAGATAGAAGTGTGTGTGTGGAATGACTCTCAAGTCATCTCCTTTTATACTAAAACGTTGAGCACATGTGGAGTTTATTTGGTTGTTGACAGACCTTGACGAATTGTCTTTTAACACAAATAAATTCATAACTCCATGAATACTTATCAGAATCGGATGATCCTTATATCAATCCTACACCTCTCGATGAGAGGGATCCAAGAAAAATATCAGCTGCCATAAATAAGATGACCCATTTGGAGTTTGGCCCTAGTTGCCAATTTAAAACTCCCTCTCAACTATGGAGGACTCCATCCGCTGATCCATCTGTTCAACTGTACTATCTCTGCCATCAGTGCCCTGCATTGCTCTGCTTTGCTGAGCCATGAAAAAGAAGAATTGATCGAGAATGTCTCATACCATTCTCTATTGACCCGAAGTCAGTTCCATATGAAGAGAGTGTGTCATACCACTCTTACTGATCCCAGATCAGTTTCATTGCTCTCAAATCAATGGAGGTCATCCTAGCATAGGGAGTACAGTAGATATAACGATGCATCCATTGATAGTACTACTATGGTCCCTAACACCATTTCCTTGCTCATTGGCCAGATGAGAGGTACTTCCCATGAGTCCCAGACTACATGGGTAGGATACCTCGACAGGAGAACCATTCATCCTGTCCCTAAGTCGCCTCGGGGTATCACAGGGGAAGGTTGAGCCATTCACCCTATACACAGCGCACCATTAGGGGAGGGTGAGTCGCCCTATGGTCGCTTGTTGCTCCAAGCTGTACCCCAAGCCCCCTGGAGCTCCTAGAGCTGAATGCATGCATCATGCAAGACCCTTATAAGAAGGTGTCTTAACGACTCCAAGTCGTTCGGGAAAGTCACAAATTTGACCTTTCCCCGGGGCTTTGATAGAATGTCTGCAACCTGTACATCAGTGTCAATGTGATGGAGCCTCCTCGCTCATCAATGTACCATATCCCAGATAAGGTAGTATCTAATGTCTATATGATGGAGCAATACTAGATTCCTCAATAATCGAATCCCACCCTGGGTGACATAGAAGATCATGGTGGTAACCATCATGTGTACAAACAGCTTGCTGAAGAGCTTCCGCAACTAGGCAGCTTCACACGAGGTCATACTCGTAGCTATATATTTGGTCTTAGTGGTGCTTATAGCAACCGACTTCTGCTTCCTGCTCATCCAGGATATCGAAGCAGAATCCAAAGAGAAACAACACTCAGAAGTGCTCTTGCGATCCTCCACACTGCCTGCCCAGTCAGCATTCGAATAATCATGCAATGTCACATTTCTGGCAGTGTACCTCAATCCATGAGAGATTGTGCCCCGAAGATATCTCAGAAGATTCTTGGCACCAGTCCAGTGTGGCTCAACCATATATGAGCTCATCATACTAACTGCAAATCCTATGTCCGGACAGATGCTCACCAAGAACATCAACGCGAATGAGTTTATGAAATTCAGAGGTATTTCCCAAATCAGGTCTGGTATCCCTACCACATAACTTTTGAAAGTTAAGCTCCATCGAGGTAGTCGTGGGCTTGCAGTTTACCATTCCACATCCAGAATCCAACTCCCTCTTAGTTTTGCAAATGAGAGGGTCTGCACCTGTCAGAAATAGATCGTCCTCAGAAGGTGCTGGTATGAGAGGTCTATCATCCACAACCTTCAAACAACGGTTTGGATCAGCTTCACTCCTAGTGAATCTCAGCTTCATCAGACAACTATCAATCCTCTCATACTATGCCCGGGGTGTTTTGCTTCAAGCCATAGAGGGCTTTCTTCCACCTTCATAGGTGAGATTCCCGATCATGAATCTCAAACCCCTCGGGTTGTTCCAAATCTGTGGACCTGCTACATGAGGGGAATGGTCCCCTTGTAAGATTTTCCTTCGGTACATCTTAGACATGTACCTTCATGCTCTTTTTGAATTCAGGAATTCTTGTCATCATCTGACTCACATCAGGTAGGGTCCCATGATAAGTATACCTTTGGTGCTATAGATGAGATGTGACAACTAACATGGTCCCCAATGGACCTCCCGCAACTTGATACAACCCTGAACTTAAAAGCATCTGTGAAAAATTCCATTTTCAAATACATACCTTTCCATCGATGAATGCTACCCTAAAACCTTTGAATTCCATTTCCGAAATGGTCACCAGGTTCTTCTTGCGATCAGGTACACAAAAGAGATTCTTGTAAATGAATCGAGTTACCCTCATTCAATTGAGTGGTAACATTCCCTACACCCTTTCCGGGATAGATGGCATCGGCTCCAAGTATAATCCCGCAGTTGTTTCCATCTCTACTAAATTAGAGAGAGCACCCTCCTATCCGATGAAGTGCCTTGAAGCACTACAATCAATAAGCTAGATTCCTAAAGAGTCTGAAGGAAAGGGCCAATATAAGATAACGCTTCTTTAACAACACTTGATTCTTCATACCTGGGGTTTTTTGCTTTCTTTGAAGAGTCGGCTATTTTCTTGATGACCTGCATTACCTGTCATTCCTCCGATCATTGAAGATGTCCCTGGAATAATTGTTATCATCATCAAGTGATGTGTCGCTGCCATTCGGACACTCCTTTGCATAATGGCCGAACTTATTACAAACAAAGGCATCTGCCTTTGCTTCTACCCTTAGATCCACACTTCCCATTGAAGTGATCTTTAGGTAGGCCATTAGAAGCTTTCGCTGCGCCATTTTGATAATATTCTTTGCTTCGACTTCGCCCTTGGTGAATTTGAAGAGGGATGAGGAACCCATTGATCCTTTTGTCCTTTCCCAGCCGTCTTTGGTGATTGCTATTTCACTCTTGCTTGGGCTTTGTCTTCACCTCAGTTCTGATACCATGTTAATTTTAGGTATGTACTATGCTTAGAGCAATTTATTTCAATTTTCACAATTAGCTCAATATCTTTTCTAGATTAGAAATCACATTAGCATTAAAGTAAATTGCAGATAGAACATAAACATAAATCGCTGAAGACAAGCCAAGACAAGAGGACACAAGATGTGGTGCTAGCCAAGGACAAACCCCAATGTGGGGAAACCCTTGATCAATTTTTCTTATATGTTCTTCAATAGTTTAGCACAGAGAGAGAGAGAGAGAGAGATAATACATTTACAACAGAAGTCAACACTTTGACTTATCTAGATAAGAGCATAGATCATCTATAAGAAGATGATACTTGAGATCAGTTGAAGACATGTTGCTTCAATTGATTCTCCAAGGTGACTCCTTCACCTATCATTGTGCTGCATCTCGTCATCATGTTGCGCCTCACTGTGCTGCACCATGCTGCACCCATCATCACAATGCTGGACCTCATGATCATGCTGTACACATCATACTGCTGCACCTTATGCTGCACTGCTATCCCATGTGCCATTGTTGCACCATGCTGCCACAGTTGTCTGATTTGCCATACTGTACTAAGCACCATGCCTAGCTGTCCCATTTGCTTGCTGCATCTTGCTGTTGCTGTTATCCCATTGTGTCATTGCTGCACAATGTCATTGTTGTCCTATTTATCATGCAGTTGTTCCTTGCAGCTTCATGCTTGCCACTGCTGCCTAGTTATGTTGCTGTAGTTGCTGTCCCTAACAATCATGCTATCCCAATTGTGTCGTCCCAACATGCTGCTGTCCATAATGAAATTGATGTCCCATCATTGTGCTGTCCCAACATGCTGCTGTCCATAATGTCATTGCTGTCCCATCATTGTGCTGCTGCTGTCCATTGTTGTCCCATCATCTAGAACAACCTTCTATGAGGGCAGCTTTCACACAGACCTTGCTGTCTCTTCACACAGTCCTCAAGGAGAAAATCCAAGCTCCTTTTCTTTGCTCTCCAATAGTCACAAGGGTGACCTTAGCATCCCCTCTTCTTTTGCTGAAGTAGACCTTGTATTGTGGCCTTCCAGCCTAGCATACTAGCCCTCCTAACAGCAGCTCGGTCCTCCAAAAGACCCATGGCTTTTCCTGCGGCTAAGTCCTATTAGGGCAGTGTATATCCTCCTCTTGATTACCCTTGAGACAGTGTGGAGGGTTGGGGTATGATTGCATCCTCTAGGTTAGGTTAGGGCTCCTTATTTGATAGCGTTAGGGCTGCCTTCAGATCTGCGTTAGGGCTGCCTTAAGGTCTTGGTAGGGCAGCCTTTAGGTTTGCGTTAGGGCAGCCTTTAGGTCTGCGTTAGGTCAGCCTTCATGACTGTGTCCTCTAGATTAGGGCAGCATATTTCTTCTTTTTGGCTGTGGCTAGGGAAGCCTTTAGGTCTGCGTTAGGGCAGCCTTCATGATTGCGTCCTCTAGATTAGGGAAACGTATTTCTTCTTCTTGACTATGGCTAGGGAAGCCTCTTTTCCTCCAACGTCTAGGGCTTCCACTCCTAGATTTCTCTTCCACTAAAACCCAAAACAAGTGGAGAGAAATCAAGATAGAATTGTGTGTGTGAAATGACTCTCAAGTCAGCTCCTTTTATACTAAAATGTTGAGCACATGTGGAGTTTATTTGGTTGCTGGCCGACCTTGACGAATTGTCTTATAACACAAATAAATTCATAACTCCATGATTACTTATCGGAATCGGATGATCTTTAGATCAATCCTACACTTCTTGATGAGAGGGATCTAAGAAAAATATCAGCTGCCATAAATAAGATGACCCACATGGAGTTTGGCCCTAGTTGTCAATTTTAACAGACAGTAAAGGGGGCGTTAGTAGTGCCTTGACTTGGAGGTCACAAGGTATCTTTTCACTGCCTTGGAGGATGTGGGTCACTACATTAGGGAGCAGTAATGTATCGAAGACTGTGAGACTTCAATGAAGAATGATGGTCATGGCCAAATAGGTGTGCATACATATGGATATGGTTGATTTGGGGAACAAAGAAGTGGATATGGTTGATTTGGGGAACAAAGATTGCATCAAGATAATGGGAAACTGAGGGGAAAAGTTCAATAAGTGATCACCTTTATAGGGCTACTCAACAAGTGCACACATAAATCATCAGTCATAGTAGATCCACCTCCTGAAGCTCGCATATCACCGTAGGAGATAAGAATGTTGCGTGATGCTTTCTTTCCGATACTATTTTTCTCTTTTCCTTACCCATCGAATGTTGAATGAAATCCTTTCCTTCTAGTACTAACCTTTCTCTAGTGGCTTGTGGATTATACTATCCTCATAAGGTGTCGATAATTAATATTCTCTACCAAGTTGAGTGATGCTTTGTTTTTGGGAGGGTCAATTGTGGGAGAAACCTAGGTCTTATATGTTGAGGGTTTCTCAAAAAATTAATAGCACCCCCATTCATACTTTTACTAATGAACCCTTTCTCTTATATCCTCTCTCTCACTCTATTTGTTTTGCTTGCTCCTTTCCTAGGCCACATCACCATTAATGGGTCTCTCTAGGTTGTCTTCTCAGGTAGGGCCCGACCTAAGATGGCTTCTCCTTAGATGGGACCAATCGCGATTTCTCTCCTTTGCCTATTAGGGACTTTGGTCTTGGTTGTCACATCCTATAGACTGCAGCTATGGGATCACATCTCCAACCATTGCTCCAATGCTTGCTTCCACTCATCTACTGCATTCCCAGTTCAAAACTAGGATTGTCAACTTTTTCTTCCTTCGTTCACTATTTGTGCTACGGAGTTGTAATTCTCACCTCTTTCATTTGCTATCTCAACTAGTGTTTCCACCTCTTACTTCTTGGCTTCAGTAGTTCATCTCTATTTTTGTCCCCTCTTGCTTATCTGGTTTAGTTTTTTGATCCTGGATTTAGTAACTTTGATCTCTCTTTCCTCCACTACTTCATCCCTATCTTTTCCACCTCTCTTTCCTTCTCCTTTTCTCACCTTCACTTGCTTCTCACCCTCATTGAGATTTGCTATTGTCATCGCCTCCTTGTATGTGGAAAGACGTTTACTTTTATGCTGTAGGCTGTGTTACCACAATCTAGCAGGCCTTGAGGGAAAGCCTACGGGTCAAAGAGCTAAACTAAGTGATAACAATGGGATAATGTCCCATTGTCACCACAACCAGTGTCCCCTGCTCTTTATGGAATTTCACCAATGGGAGGATTCCTGGTAGATAAGAAATCATCTTTTATTGATGTTCTAGGGTTTGAGGTACTAGGTGATGAGGTAGGACATCTTAAGGAAAGCTCTATGTGATAATATGGAACTTCAAAAGGGTTTTCGCTCCCTATTAGAGACTTAGAAGAAAGTTGCACGAGATCTATGGTTTTGTGAATTATTGTGGTTAAAGGTATTCCTGAGATCAAGGCAGGGAGAAGAAAGGGCTTCTTATGATTTATTCCAATGAATACTAAGCTCATACAACCCTCAAAGAAGTCCCCAAGTCGAGGAAATTCAAGCTAGGGTTTCCGTTCTAGGGCACACCTCTAGTGTGCTTTTTACTTTTTCATGATAATGCTTTTTATTTTGTATGCATAACTTAAGGGTTAGAGCTTGCTCTTATGATTTAGTATTTGATTTTACCCGTCGAGTTGAGATAATGTATTGCTCATTAGGGTTGGGACATAAAAGGTGTCCTAATGAAATGGAGTATCAAGTGCTCAGGAACCGAGTGATGACCAATGAGGAGGGTAGAGCTCATGTTAAGATTTTTCCCATGCACTAACTTCTATCCTAACCTTCTTTTACATTTTGATTTTCTTCTTTTTCTTTCATTGTGACCATAATATGCTTTTCCATTCTTTTAGTTGCATTAACCTCGAGAACAATGTTTCTTGTTAATTTTTGGTATGTTCTATGCTTAGAGCAATTTATTTCAATTTTCACGGTTAGCTCAATATCTTTTCTAGATTAGCAATAACATCAACATTAAAGTAAACTGCAGATAGAACATAAACATAAATCGCAGAAGACAAGCCAAGACAAGAGGAAACAAGCTGTGGCGCTAGCCAGGGACAAACCCCAATGTGGGGAAACCCTTGATCAATTCTTCTTATATGTTCTTCAATAGCTCAACAGAGAGAGAGAGAGAGAGAGAGAGAGATAGTACATTTACAACAGAAGTCAACACTTCGACTTTCTAGATAAGAGAATCGATCATCTCTACATGAGATTAGTTAAAGACATGCTGCTTGAACTGATTCTCCAAGGTGACTCCTTCACCTATCATTGTGCTGCATCTCGTCCATATGCTGCACCTCACCGCGCTGCACCATGCTGCACTCATCATCACAGTGTTGGACCTAATGACCATTCCATGCACTTCATGTTGCTCTCCTGTCACTGTGCTTCTCAATCATTGGACTGCTCTCATCACGGATCTGCATCCAATGCTGCACTCACCACTGATCTAGTCATGTAGCTGCATCATACATAGTGTTGTACTATGCATCCCATCGTGCTGCACCCTTGTTACATTATACTGCATTGCTACCCATCACTGTATACTGATAGCACTATGCTATATTAGCTGTTGTCCCATAATATGTCCAGCAACACCAACATGCCTAAATAGTCATTAGTTCATGCTGTGATTTGTTTGCACAACTGTTTGCTGCACTCCTGATTAGGGCACTTGCAGTAGCCCTAGTTTTATCCCACAGTCAACAAAATAGCCCTTTAAGGGCTGTGACATACCCCCTTAGGTCTCCTCCTCACCCACGCTGCTTGCTTAGGGTACTAGTTGTGTGCTATGGCCTGCAACCTAGCACAACAGATTGTTGTAGCGACAAACCTCCAAAAATGTGCCAAAATAACTTACAAACAGCAACGTGTTTGACCCTTTGGAACTCGACCTAATAGTTAGCCTTCTCGGCCCTCTTCACAGCAAACTCTGATCCTGATTATATCATTGTTTCAGCCCTAAGACTATCCACACTTACATCAACCACTCTGCCTCCTGTAGCAGACTTCAGATCCCTGTTTTCCCACGCTGTCCAGACTCTAGAACTCCTCATGTTCTCTTCTAGGTTCCTGCGGTTAGTGTATATCCATACCACCCTTAGGTAGGGCAGCGTAGGGCTTCCTCTAGTTGCGGATTAGGGCCTTCCCTTTGCTGCGGATTAGGGCTCCCTTTAGCTGCAGATTAGGACTCACTTTAGCTGCAGATTATGGATCTTCTAGCTACGGATTAGCGCCTCTTAGATCTGCGGCCAGATCTTCTACAAGTATGTGGCTAGGGCTCTCCTAGATGACCCTTCTTTAGGGCTGCGTGGAAGGCATCTCCTCTAGACCTCCTCTTCCACTAAAAACCCAAACAAGTGGAGAGTGAGTTCACAAGAGATGATATCAAATGACTTCAAGTCCTCCTTTATTTATACTAAAACGTTGAGCACAAGTGGGCTATATTTGGTTGCTCGCCGTCCTTGATGAATTGTCCCATAACACAAATAAATTCATATCTCCATGAATACTTATCGGAATCGGATGATCTTTAGATCAATCCTACACCTCTCAATGAGAGGGATCCAAGAAAAAGATCAGATGCCATTAATAAGATGACCCACATGGAGTTTGGCCCTAGTTGCCAATTTTAACATTTCTCCTACTCAAGGAGTGTGGACAAGAGAGTGCCAAATCCCAATGAACCAATGGCAAGTTAGAACCGAAGAATGGAGGTGGTATAAGGGGCTTGTAATGTGGTATGGAAAGTGGGAAGTATGATGTAGGGAAATATGAACATGCTATTTCAATCCGTATTTCCCAAGTGCCCCTCCTACAACCCTAAGGCCTTAAGGGAGTTCCCACTAGATTGGGGCTAAAGATTAACTCCCCTAGTAAGGTGAGAGAACAAATTTACAGTCAAGATCGATCAATCTTCTAATTGCCCTTTTTATCGATGCTAAATGCACAAAATAAACAAGTATACACACTCGATTGCAAAATGATCATAGTACATTTTGAATAGAAGCTCACTTTCATCCAAGAGCAAATGTTGGATGGGGAGAGGTATGTGGTTGATGCAAATGGCGAAGGCATATGGCATATAATCATCAAGAAATGGATCCAAAAGTTTGATGGCTAGCTAGTTGTCCGAATGGCTATCAAATGCAGGAGAAAAGTTTTCTCCTATGGGGTTACACATTTTGGTGGGTAATAGGCACATCATTGAAAATGTCGACGCCCAAGATTTCAAGCTCAACATTTCAGCATATGGAGGATCATCAATAGGTGCAATATCACGTAGAAGTTGCTCAAGGCCCAACAATCATCTCTGTTGGGGAAACAAGGTTCGATTGTTTTGGTTTTCCTCTCTTTCCTATCTAGCACTTAGGTTAGTTATCTCATAAACGAAGATTTATGAGATAACTCCATATTAGTTTGGTTTCGTTTTTTAATTGGTTGTTATCTACATGTTCTGAATTGTAATTAATCTATGTCACTAGGCATTTAATGAAGGGTAAAACCGTAATGGATCTATTAGCATTCCCCTTTCTCATTCGCTTCCTCTTAGTTTTTCTTAATTTTCTCTAAAATCGAGTTGTAACACCTCTCTCCTTCTTCCCTGTGGTAGCATATTGCCTCACTTTAACAATCATGCCACATTTTGCTAATTTTACCAATGAGTTGTCATTAAATCTTCTATATCTCAGGGGAAGTCTCTATAATTCTTTTTGGTGGCAGGGGATTTTAAATTTACTAAACCCCTCCCCTAGAGACCTACTACCACTCATATTAGCAGGCTTATAAAGGCTTGGCCAAGATTCCAAATAGTAAGCACACATCAGATGCCCCTAATGTCACCTAAGCACACTCTCTTCTCACTTTTGGCAAACTCCCAAAATTCCATAGGGAGTATTCCAAACTACACAAGCATCACCAAAGGTATTAGGATGACTAGAGCCTACAAACAGTGAAATGGTGAAGGTTAGGATTTAAAGAGAAAAAATAGATTTGATCAAGTGTATGATATATTACTGTAGAAAACACAAACCAATGAAGAAAATACTAAACTTATGAATGAAGTAACCTTGACAAAAGAGCCACGATTGATTATGAAGGCCCTCAACAATGTTGGTATTTAAACCATGAAATGATGATTTACCTTGCATTTACACACCTGCAAACATGAAGGTATGCAGAAACGTACAATGAAACGCTGACTCTAGGGCCTCTCATAAGCCCAAAAATGCTATAGAAACTTATGAATATGAATTTGAGATGATATTATAATGAAATATAATGAAAATAAACATACTAGCACTTTAAAGTATTGATTATTCAAAAAGTTATTCATATATGGAAATTGTTACTCTATTTTGGGGCACCAATTCCCTGGGGTTGAAAAATGAAAGTGCCCCAATTAGTATGAAACATGTTTCAATTGTTAGGACAACTGAAAACACTTCCAAAGGTGATTGATATTCAATTAGAAAACTTTAGAAATGTTGTTGGGGATTAGAAGGGTTAGAATCAAATTTTCGTGTATCTCAAGGCAAGGGATTTTACCAATACTTGAGCTATAATTACTGAAGATAAAATTAGATTTTTAAAATCTCTTTCAAAACCCTTACACATTTTTTAGATCAAAATTAAATGCAAGAAAGGAGAGGGGGCACTATCTTTCTTAGATATTCAATGTGGCACACCATTCTAAAAAATGAGTCTAGAATCAAAATGTAATCAGTCAAATCTTATTTAGACATAAAGGTAAACAAATTCTCGAGATCACTTTTATCTTTGATGCTTATATTTTCTATAATTTATTTTTTTATATGTATTTTTTTGCTATTTTATGGTTTTTTAAATAATAAAAATTAAGGGCAATTGCAGAATTTAGTAAAAAGAGATGAGGAGTGTGCCTTATTTCCACTAGGGCTATGGGGTCAAATTGATGCTCGTGTTAAGTTGGTTAGTCCATGCTTGTGGTTTATGGCTAGAGGAGGAACACTAGAAGTTAAATCACCTCAAGGCTAATCAAGAAAAAGTTTTGAAATGAAGGCCTACTAGAAAGGATCCTACTTAGGGGAAAGCCGTCAACCATTAGCTCAACCATGATGCAAAATAAATTGAAACCCTTGGTGGGGAGCACTAGGGCATGACCCAACAAAGAGAGACAAACTCTACCTTACACCAACAAGAGAGATGTGCAAATAAAACCCTAGACATCCCTTTACAAGTGACAAAGTTGCTCTTCAAATTGATCAATCTAGTTAGTCTGTGTAGTATTCTTTAGTTATTTGCAAATATCCTTAGGAATATTTGAAATCAACCAAGAAAGATAAACTTCAAGATAAACACCAAAGATTTCATGAAAATATTTCACATTACGGAAAAATGATCTCAAAAATTCACAATGATTTTCAAAGGAGAGAGAACTCTCTATTTATAAATGAGGATCTCAACACATTTCCTCCTTTTGCTTCAAAAGATAAGTGAATTTTCATACACAATATGGTTGGAGACTAAGTAAAATTACAATTTTTGTCGTCGCATTACATAAATCCTTCAAATGATGTGAGATGTCCCACCAATTAGAGGATTAGTTTGACAAAAGGAGGCCCGAATTGACCTAAGCATACAATGTTCCATCAAAGAATGGCTTGACTTGTTTAAAAAAATATTGAGTGCTTAGGAATTCAAAGTTTCTACTTTTCTTGCACAACGTTACTTGAATGAGTGCTTGGACATTTCCAACAGCTAGTATAATGTGGAAAACCTATTGAATTTTCCATGACACTTAAGAATTAGGTTTGAGTCTAATATCACGATCACAAACACACTCAAATGCCACAACAAAATCACTTTGCACAATGGAATAACAAATAACAATGAATCAAGTTGTACACAAGACAAATTTTCAGACCACAACTTGTTATATACAAACTTTAATACAACAATCTTAGGGATCCCATACTATGGATCATGGCCCTTACATAGAACCCTAGTACAAGAGACAACTAGGGCTTGGTGTCAACAACTATGACCACCAATCTTTCCCTGAACAAAGTACACTTGACCTGCTTGATCAGAACAGTCCTTTCAATCCACGTACCTTGAACACATCTATCAGGTACTTTGCCTCCTCTTTTGCTAATCACTACAACTTCTGCAACATCAAAATGCTTGCATTTCTAGCTGTCAATCTGCTACTATCAACCACTCTTGGCTTCTCCAAGATGACTGAACATTGGCTCCGTGATCTTCCCACTAACAATGTCCTCTACTGCTCCAAAGGATCAAGTTCTTAGGGTCTTTACAATATGCCCTATTATGAATGAGTTTTCCCTCCTATAACCTACTGAACTAGGGCTCACAAATCTTACTCCTAACTGTTCATTAGCTCCTCCAATGAACACTGTACAAGAGGTCTTCTAGGGCTCCATTAAACTGCCCTCTTAATAGTACCAAGCTTGCACATTTATCACTGTAGTAGGGCTCGACAAAACAACCCTCTTAACTGTCACACTTCTGCTTCTTGTTAATAGGACTAGGGCATCTCAAATTTGTGTTCCTAAGGCCTTTAGGACAATCTTATCCAACCACTCCAAGATGACTAAACATTGGCTCTGTGATCTTCCCACTAACAATGTCCTCTACCGCTCCAAAGGATCAAGTTCTTAGGGTCTTTACAATATGCTCTATTAAGAATGAGTTTTCCCTCCCGCAACCCACTGAACTAGGCCTCACAAATCTTTCTCCTAACTGTTCATTAGCTTCTCCAATGAACACTGTACAAGAGGTCTTCTAGGGCTCCATTAGACTGCCTTCTTAATAGTACCAAGCTTGTACATTTATCACTGTAGTAGGGCTCGACAAACAAACCTCTTAATTGTCACACTTCTGCTCGTTGTTAATAGCACTAGGGCATCTCAAATTTGTGTTCCTAAGGCCTTTAGGACAATCTTATCCAACCACTCCAGAGAAGCTCTCCCTTCCAATGAATCTACTCCACGTTAACCCTATTTTCCTTCATTGTATTAGCCCTATACTATGCGCATAAACTTGCACTTTTGTACAACTACGTGAGGCTGGATGTGGTCCACTTCAGGAGAGACATGTGCATAGTATCTTTGCACAATACACCCGAAATTTGTGGCCCAAATCACAGTCCATGTGTCTCCTTCTTAGGGTATCTTTCCTCTCTCCCATGGAAAAAAATCAGAGTGAAACTTATTATACTTCTGAGCACACTCTTATGGGTAGCATACCATAGAGAGAGGACTAACTAGGGCACAAAGGCTGTTCTTCAAAACCTTAGAACAACCCTTCCATCACCTAACAACAACTTATCTCCACACACATCAACCTCTTTTACAGCTCTACCATAGACCTAAACATCTCGGCCTCTCTGTATCACTTTAGTTACTTCATACAGACCTGTGGCGTCCCTGAAAACGACCAAGCATACCTCTATTCTCCTACACTGGTACATGGGATAGGTCGACCCTTTCATGCAATAACAACTCCATTCATACTTGTACTCATGAACCCTTTCTCCTTTATACTTCTTTACTTCTTAATCAACTTGGGGAAGTCGTCCTATATCCTCTCTTTTTGTTTCATTTATTTCCCCATTCATAGGTTACATCACCTCTAATGGGCCTCTCTAGGTCGTCTTCTCGGGTAGGGCCCGACCTGAGATGGCTTCTCCTTAGATGGGACCAATCACCATGCCTCTCCTTTTCCTATTAGGGACTTTGGTCTTGGTGGTCGCATCTTGTAGACTGCAGCTATGGGATCGCATCTCCAACCATTGCTCCAATGGTTGCTTCCACTCGTTTATTGCATTCCCCAGTTGAACACTAGCATTGCCAACTTTTTCTTCTTTCCTTCACTATTTGTGGTCCAGTTGTCAATTCTCACCTCTTTCATTTTTTTATCTTAACTAGTGTTGCGACCTCTTATTTCTTGGCTTCAGTTGTTCATCTTTATTGTCTTCCCATCTTGTGTATTTGTTTCAATTTTTTGGTCTTGGATTTAGTAACTTTGATCTCGCTTTCCTCCACTCATTCGTCCCTGCTTTTGCTGCCTCTCCTTCCTTCTCCTCTTCTCACCTTCACTCGCTTCTCAACCTTCATTAATATTTTCTATTGTTATCGCCTCCTTGTATGTGGCAACCCATTTACTTTAATGTTGTAGGTTGTGTTACCACACAATCTAGCAGTCCCTAAGGACAGAAAGCCGAAGGGCCAAAGATCTAGACTAAGAGATAATAATGTGACAATGTCCCACTGTCACCACAACAAGTGTCCCTTGCTGTTTACGGAGCTTTAATTGATGTTCTAGTGTTTGAGGTACTATGTGATGAGGTAGGACTTCTTAAGGGAAGCTTTATGTGATGGTATGGCACTTTAAAAGGATTTTCGTTCCCTATTAGAGACCTAGAAGAAACTTGCACGAGATCTAGGATTTTGTGAATTATCGTGGTTAAAGGTACTCCCAAGGTCAAGGCAAGGAGAAGAAAGGGCTTGTTATGATTTGTTCCAATGAACACAAAGCTCATACAACCCTCGAAGAAGTCCCCAAGTCAAGGAAATGC
Source organism: Pinus taeda (assembly GCA_000404065.3). Lineage (NCBI taxonomy): Eukaryota > Viridiplantae > Streptophyta > Pinopsida > Pinales > Pinaceae > Pinus > Pinus taeda. Next base: position 31,150 of record APFE030304717.1, on the reverse strand, counting down.
AAACTAGGTTTTCCCTTCCCTTCTAGGGCACACCCGGGGTAAGAGTTTTTATGGATGAAAACATAGGGGATGCTTGTCAAACATTGACGACTTGCGCTAATACCCTAACTTGAAGTCTATGATCTCGGAATCCAACCTTCCACTCTAGAGAATTTCACTCGATGCCCTAAGCTAGCCGTCCAAGAAGAGGAGACCAAAACTTCAAGAGAAGAAAATATGGAGAAAGAAGGATTTGATCACGAATTGGTTTGGACCAATGCCTTCTCCTTTGGGCTTATGGAGTCTGAGATGCTTCATATTTGCCATAATTGTGTTTAAGGAGGTCAAGAATTGATGTCCTAGATACCAAACCTCAATAATTACCCACTCAAAATTTATGGAGTTTTATGGAGGAAAATTCATCCACTAGGAACATTCATCACATGTCATGCTATGAGTAGCATGTGCAATTTCCAACCAAATGGCTTTAAAAATAAATATTCAATAATTAGGGCACAATATAACACTACTCTAGTTGCAACAATTCCATACATTAGACATTTTTCAAGATTGAAACTTCAACAAGAGGAACTTACAAGATGACAATATGATATATCCATCCACAATTCAAGAGATAGCTCAAAAAAAAATCGAATTTCATCTCCAAATATCAAAACGCATCCAAGACATGCAATAGCTAATCCAAAGAAAAAGTTCGGATTTGCCAAGAAGTTCGAAGTTCCCAAGTGTGATGATGATCCAAAACAAATGAAGTTGAGTTTTATTTATATGAAATCTAGTAGGCCGAATTATTAGCCCAAGGCCTCTAACATTATAAAAATGTGCAAAATACATGCCTTGGTCACAAGCCGACGAAGTAGCGTTTACAAATTATGAAATAAGCATCCAACTGCTAGCCGAATTGATGACATCGTGTTGATGTAGGGCTGTTTGAGGGCCACGTTGAGTCGTCTTGGTGCCAAATTGTGTGAGAGGGATCCATAAACTATGAACAAGGGGATGGCTCCTTACCTCCATGCAAGTCATCATGTGGGGTCCCAAAATGAGTTTGGGGCACAAAATCCGGTCCCATGGGTCTCTTGATTATAAAATAGCTTGTGATTTCCCAATACCGAGGGCTTTGACGATGGTGCTTGCCCTCCCATGTCTCAAGGGATGAGACAAACCTCGTCCGGGCCTTGGATCAACTGCCATATAATGTTAAGTTGGTTAGGGCACATTTGTCCAAGCACATTTTCTCGTGAATAATGTAGGGAAATGAGCAAACTGATAAAGGTGTTGAGAGTTCCCATGGCATGGAATGATGCTCTACACATGATGAGAGTCTAATGGCTCTCAATGCTTCACCCAGGGGTGTCAATATGATCCTCTGGTGGACCTGGGCATCACTTAAGTTTCCCAACCCATGATGAAACCACCTACCAATCACATATAACACCAATGTGTATCCTCACAATTAGGTACAATAATTCATTAATACATCTAAGTGAACCAAGATTATTTCTCAAGGGCAAATTGAGACTTCATAGTGGGCTTCCTTTCCAAATTAAGTGTTACCTCCCTAGGTAGGAGTGGGTAATTAACAACCCTATTAAGTGTTCCCAATCCCTAAGGGGAAAGACAGGTCCCTGGTACATCATTTAATTGATAGGTGTCATATGAATGATGATGAATGGATGGGGACACGGGGGTCTCAAGGCCAAATGCCATGGGTTCAAGGATGGAAATGATGATTATTTGGGCGTATAGATGTAGGAGGGAGCAATCGTTGATACATGGGTTAACTCGTACTTTGTTTTACTACCCTCCTTTACTATCCTTTATACTTTTCTTGATTTTTCTTTGTATTACTGGTTTGGGCTCCGGGAAATGAGAGCATGTTGTGTATGATATAAGTAGTTATCAACCCCTTAATAAAAATTAAGGGCAATCGCAGAATTTAGTAAAAGGAGATGAGGAGTGTGCCTTATTTCCACTAGGGCTATGGGGTGAAATTGATGCTCATCTTAAGTTGGTTAGTCCATGCTTGTGGTTTATGGCTAGAGGAGGAACACTAGAAGTTAAATCACCTCAAGGCTAATCAAGAAAAAGTTTTGAAATCAAGGCCTACTAGAAAGGATCCTACGTAGGAGAAAGCCGTCAACCATTAGCTCAACTAGGGCATGGCCCAACAAAGAGAGACAAACTCTACCTTACACCAACAAGAGAGATATTGGAATAAAACCATAGACATCTCTTTACAAGTGACAAAGTTTCTCTTCAAATAGATCAATCTAGTTAGTGTGTGTAGTATTCTTTAGTTATTTACAAATTTCCTTAGGAATATTTGAAATCAACCAAGAAAGGTAAACTTCAAGATGAACACCAAAGATTTCATGAGAATATTTCAGATTATGGCAAAATGATCTCAACAATTCACAATGATTCGCAAAGGAGAGAGAGCTCTCTATTTATAGATGAGGCTCTCAACACATTTCCTCCTTTTACTTCAAAAGATAAGTGACTTTTCATACACAATATGGTTGGAGACTAATGAAAATTACAATTTTTGTCATCACATTACATAAATCCTTCAAATGAGGTGAGATGTCCCACCAATTAGAGGATCAGTTTGACAAAAGGAGGCCCAAATTGACCTAAGCAGACAATGTTCCATCAAAGAATGGCTTGACTTGTTTGAAAAAGTATCTTGAGTGCTTAGGAATTTAAACTTTCCACTTTTCTTGCACAACGTTACTTGAATGAGGGCTTGGACATTTCCAACAGCAAGTATAATGTGGACAACCTGTTGAATTTTCCATGGCACTTAAGAATCACGTTTGAGTCTAATATCCCGATCACAAACACTCTCAAATGCCACAACAAAAGCACTTTGCACAATGGAATAAAAAATAACAATGAATAAAGTTGTACACAAGATAATTTTTCAGACCACAACTTGTTATATAAAAACTTTAATACAACAATATTAGGGCTCCCATACGATGGATCATGGCCCTTACATAGAACTCTAGTACAAGACACAACTAGGGCTTGGTGTCAACAACTATGACCACCAATATTTCCTTGAACAAAGTACACTTGACCTGCTTGATCATAACTGTCGTTTCACTCCACGTACCTTGAAGTTTGAACACATCTAGCAGGTACTTTGCCTCCTCTTTTGTTGATTAATGCAACTTCTGCAACATCAAAATGCTTGCATTTCCAGCCATCAATCTGCTACTATCAACCACTCTTGGTTTCTCCGAGATGACTGAACATTCGCTGCATGATCTTCCCACTAACAATGTTCTCTACCGGTCCAAAGGATCAAGTTCTTAGGATCTTTACAATATTCCCTATTATGAATGAGTTTTTCCTCCTTCAACCCACTGAACTAGGGCTCACAAATCTTCCTCCTAACAATTTATTAGCTCCTCCAATGAACACTGTACATGAGGTCTTCTAGTGCTACATTAAACTGCCCTCTTAATAGTACCAATCTTGCACCTTTATCGCTGTACTAGGGCTCCACAAAACAACCCTCTTAACTATCACACTTCTGCTTCTTGTTGGTAGCACTAGGGCATCTCAAATTTGTGTTCCTAAGCCCTTTAGGACAATCTTATCCAACCACTCCAGAGAAACTATCCCTTCCAGTGAATCTGCTCCACGTTAACCCTATTTTCCTTCATTGTATTAGCCCTATACTATGCGCATAAACTCGCACTTCTGTACAACTACCTAAGGTTGGATGTGGTCCACTTCAGGAGAGACATATGCATAGTATATTTGCGCAATACATCCAGAATTTGCTGCCGAAATCACAGTCCATATGTCTCCTTCTTAGGGTCTCTTTGCTCTCTCCCATGGACAAAAAATCAGAGTGAAACTTATCATACTTCTGAGCATACTTTTAAGGGCAGCGTACCATAGAGAGGACTAACTAGGGCACAAAGACTGTTCTTCGAAACCTTGAACAACAACTTATCTCCACACACGTCAACCTCTTTTACAGCTCTACCACAAACCTAAACATGTTTGCCTTTCTGTATCACTTTAGTTACTTCATACAGACTTGTGGCATCCCTGAAAATGACCAAACATACCTCTATTCTGCTACACTGGTACCTGGGATAGGTCGACTCTTTCATGCAATAAAACCTGCGTTCATACTTGTACTCATGAACCCTTTCTCCTTTATACTTCTTTACTTTTTAATCAACTTGGGGAAGTCGTCCTATATCCTCTCTTTTTGTTTCATGTATTTCCCCATTCCTAGGTTACATCACCTCTAATGGGCCTCTCTAGGTCGTCTTCTCAGGTAGGGCCCGACCTGAGATGGATACTCCTTAGATGGGACCGATCACCATTTCTCTCTTTTTCCTATTAGGGACTTTGGTCTTGGTGGTCGCATCCTATAGGCTGCAGCTATGGGACCGCATCTCCAACCATTGCTCCAATGGTTGCTTCCACTTGTTTATTGGATTCCCAGTTCAACAATACCATTTCCAACTTTCTCTTCTCTCCTTCAGTATTTGTGGTCCAGAGTTGTCAATTCTCACCTCTTTCATTTGTTATCTCAACTAGTGTTACGACCTCTTACTTCTTGGCTTCATTTGTTCATCTTTATTGTCTTCCCATCTTGTGTATTTGGTTCAATTTTTTGGTCTTGGCTTTAGTAACTTTGATCTCTCTTTCCTCCACTCATTCATCCCTACGTTTGCCGCCTCTCCTTCCTTCTCCTCTTCCCATCTTCACTCGCTTCTCAGCCTTCATTAATATTTTTTATTGTTATCGCATCCTTGTATGTGGCAAGCCATTTACTTTAATGTTGTAGGTTGTGTTACCACACAAGCTAGCAGGCCCTAAGGATGAAAACCTTAAGGGTCAAAGAGCTAGACTAAGAGATAACAATGGGACAATGTCCCAGTGTCACCACAACAAGTATCCCCTGCTCTTTACGGACCTTCACCGATGGGAGGATTCCCGGTAGATAAACAATTACCTTTAATTGATGTTCTAGTGTTTGAAGTACTATATGATGAGGTAGGACTTCTTAAGGGAAGCTTTATGTGACAGTATGGCACTTTAAAAGGGTTTTCGTCCCTTATTAGAGACCTAGAAGAAAGTTGCACGAGATCTAGGGTTTTGTGAATTATCGTGGTTAAAGGTACTCCCAAGGTCAAGGCAAGGAGAAGAATCCACTAGGAACATTCATCACATGACATGCTATGAGTAGCATGTGTAATTGCCAACCAAATGGCTTTAAAAATAAATCTTCAATAATTAAGGTACAATATAACACTAATCTAGTTGCCACAATTTCATGCATTAGACATTTTCAAGATTGAAACTTCAACAAGAGGCACTTACAAGATGACAATATGATATATCCATCCACAATTCAAGAGATAGCTCCTAAAAAAATCGAATTTCATCTCCAAATATCAAAATGCATCCAAGACATCCAATAGCTAATAGAAACAAAAAGTTCGGATATTTTTATGGTTAGATTTTTCTATATATTATTTTATGTATATATTTTTCTATTCTAAGGGCTTTTTGAATAATAAAAATTAAGGTCAATTGCAGAATTTTATAAAACGAGATGGTTGTTTGGTGGAATAAGGAGTGTGCCTTATTTCCACTAGGGTTGTGGGGTCAAATCGATGCCCCTGTTGAGTTGGTTGATCAATGCTTGTGGATTATGGCTAGAGGTGGAATCCCAAAAGTTAAATGAGCTCACGCTTAATCAAGAACAAATTTTGAAACCAAGGCCTATTAGAAAGGATTATACTTTAGGAAATCCTTCAACAAATAGATCTATTATGATGCAAAATAAACTAAAGCCCTTGGTGAGGAGCACTAGGGCATGGCCCAACAAGAAGAAATAAACTCTACCTTACACCAACAAGAGAGATTTGCGAGTAAAACGCTAGACATCCCTAAGCAAGTGATAAAGATTCCTTTCAAATGGATTGATCTAGTTAGTTTTTGTAGTATCCTTTAGTGTTAAAATTGGAAACTACATCCAAACTCCATGTGGGTCTTCTTATTTATGGTCGGTGATATTTTTCTTGGATTCCTCTCGTCGAGAGGTGTAGGATTGATCTAAAGATCATCCGATTCCGACATGTATTCATGGAGATATGTAATATTCCTAATTAGCCATGGCTAATTGGAAGATTCGATTTTGCTCAATTTTGTCTTCTATAGTTATTTATAAATAAAAAGGTGAGAAAAGGGGGGTCATAACTCACTTTTGAAATAAAGTCACTCCCTAGTAGCACAACGTTGTAACTTAAATGGGGAGCCACGGGGGCCAAACGACCACGTAGAGGAGGGGCCCATGTAGACACTTGGAGGGACTGCGCAGAGGGAGAGGAACACGTGGGAAGAAAAAGGCTACGTTGGAGGGGGTGGGCCTTGGGATTGAGAGAGGACAATGCTATAAAGGAGAGAGGAGCCTCCTCATTTTGTCATTCGATTATGTGCATTTGAGCTAGTCACTTCGACTTAGAGCACACTGGCTGTTTAGCCTGTCTGCAGCACTGTTTTGTGCAGATCGAGTGTATTCGTTCAAAGATCTCACGCTTAGCCTCGGGGGACTTCGAGTGCCTGCTCGGGAAGGATAGTTTTTAGCAGTCTTTTGCGGGAGGATTGATCTTTGGAGTTGAGGAGGAGCTGAGCATTTTATGACTGTGCAGTGTTGAGAGAGGGACGAAGTTACTTTTAGCAGGAGTTCCGGATTGGGATGTGCAGAGGATTTGAGCTGGGAGATTGAGCAAGGGATCAACTCTTGCTTATTGGAGGATTTTGGCAGAGTTTCGGGCAGAGTTTTGGAGGGTTCTATTCAGTGACAGCGCAGAGCCTGGAGGGACAGCGCAGATCCCCAAGGGGGTGATTTTCGGGGGTTAGCTATTTGAGAAAAGCTTTCTGGGTTTATTGAGCAGACGCTGATTCCAGAGTTTTAGCATTTTCTGAGGAGGGGAACAACCCCAAATTCTCACTTGATTCCATGCAGTAGCAACAACACAACAATTCTCCAGCAGCTGGGACGTAGTTTAGAGAGAGGCCATTTCTTTACTATTCTGGGTGTATTTCTTTACTTGCCTTGTGCAAGTCGAGGTGTCATCTTTCTGATCACCTCCTGTACTCTTTCCATTACTCAGTATAATAAAATGGCTTAGCATTTCTCTCTGCATTTCTTGAGTATCTGCTTGTATTCCGTGTTTATATTATTGTATGTTGCATCACTGTTATGTGACAAGATATGAATTTATTTATGTTATGTGACAAATCGTCAAGGTCTGCCAGCAACCAAATTACCCCCACTTGTCCTCAACGATTTATTATAAATAGAGGTGGCCTTCAAGTCATTGGGTCACTCATCTCTTTTGATCTCTCTCTCCACTCTGGGTTTTAGTGGAGAGAGTGGCCTAGAAGAGAAGGCTCTACGCTGCCCCAATGAAGATCAAATCACAGCAATGGAAGAAGCCTTAACATAGTCATGGAAGAAGCCTTAACACAGTCATGGAAGAAGCTTTAACGCTGTCTTGGAGGAGAGGCTTTAATGTAGTGAAGAATGCTTCCATAGGCAGTCCTATAGAAAGGGATATAACCTTACCCTAGTCGAGTAAGGAAGAGTCCTAGCCACAGAGATCTGGCAGCTGTCCTAGCCCTAGACGCAGTCCCCTAATCCGCAGTCTCAAGAGGCCTGTATGTTGCCTTAGCTGCAGTCCTCAAGGGTGACCATTACACGTTATCTAAGGAGACTCATAGCAGCTAGAGGAGGCTCTTAAACACAACACTTAAGGGTGCCCTAAAATGCAGTCAAAGAATGTTTTATATGCTACAAAAAGAGGCATGTATACGCAGAGAAAGGAGGGTCATGTTATTCCCTAGCTGCAGAGAATAGAAGGGCTAATGCAACCCTATAGACGCAGTTGAATGAATGTATAAAGGAGCTCTAATTAGTTATGGAAGAGAGGCCCTAAACGCTGTCAAGAAAGGGCTCCTATACGCAGTGAATGTATGATCTAATATGCACTTAAGGAGAGACCAGATCTGCTAATGTATGAGGCTCTAAATCCGCAGTTCAATTTGTGCCCTAGTCGCAATCTAGATGCCGCCCTACAACCGCAGTTGAAGAAAGCTCCTATACGTTGTACAGAGGAAGCCTAGTCATGTGTTCAACATTGCTTTGGGACAGTGGATTGCATAGGAAGGAGTACAAGGAGACAGAGTCCTAATCTATGGGTTGTTGGGTGAGTATAGAGGCTGGTGTTAGCCCTATACTCCTACATAGTACAACAACAAAGAAGGACCTAGCCGCGGTGTTAGCAGCTTGTTTGGGTGCATGCTTAAGTGCTGGTACAAGCTGTAACTTACCATGATGCCATAACCTATGATGACAAGTGGAGGATGGTCTTGTGGAATGCAAAGCTATTGTTAAAGGAAAGTAGGCTGCTATGAATAATAAAGGGGACAACCTTCTCTTGGAGAACAATTGCAAGTTAAATCTGGGCAGATTTTGGCACTGTTAGAAGATAGTACATTGGACCTTATTCAGGCTCAGTCTTGCTGAGCTAGGTTGCAGGCCATAGCCAACAATATGAGGATATTAGAAGGACTGTGTTGAGGTTGATTTAACTAACAAGGATTAGCATGATGATGTAATGGTCTCACCTTGGAGAACCTTATTCTAGAAGCTTGATATGTTGCAAATTAGTTGAAGATTGAGGGATGCTCTATCAACATTCCAAGCTGCAACCCTTGGTGCCAGGAGTATAACTCCATTGTGTCATTTTCATAGTGAAGATCTCTAATGTCTGATTTTGGCAAGTCAAAGTGTTGACTTCAAATGTATATATACTATCTCTCTCTTTGCTGAATTATTGAAGATCATAAGAAGATTTGATCAAGGGTTTCCCCACATTGGGGTTTGTCCCTGGCTGGTGCCACATCTTGTGTCCTCTCGTCTTGGCTTGTTTTCTGCGACTTATATTTATGTTCTATCTGCATATTATTATCATGCTAAATGTGATTGCTAATCTGGAATTGATATTGAGCTAAAATGGAAAACTTGAAGAAAATTTCTCTTAGCATAGAACATACCAAAAATTAACATTTAGTTATCCACAAATTGCCTTAAGGAATATGTGAAATGAACGAAGAAAGATAATTCATGATGAACACCAAATATTTCACGTTATGGAAAAACGATCTCAACAATTCACAACGATCTACAAAGGAGGGAGATTTCTCTTTTTTTAGATTAGGATCTCAACATCTTTCCTCCTTTTGCTTGAAAAAACAAGCAACTTTTCATCCACAATATGCTTCACAATTAAGTCAAATACAAGTTACTTCATTACATTACTTAAATCTTAAAATAGGTGAGACATCCCACCGATTAGAGGTTTAATTTGACAAAAGGAGGTCCTAATTGGTCTAAGGGTACAACGTTCCATCAAGAAATAGCTTGACATTCCTTGAAAAATTAACCCGAGTGCTTACGAAGTCAAAAATTCCATTTTGTTTGCACAATGTTGCTTGCATGAAGACGTTGGCCTTTCCAACAACTAGTTTAATGTGGACGACCTCGCTTTCCTTGGTGCAAAGATGATTCAAACCATGCTTTTAGGCTCGTTGCTTGTTTTTGACTTGAAATGTACCTTGGATTGCTTGGAGACCTATATGGCCTTATGTTTTTCCTCAACATTCCTCCAAATTGACCTTTACATGATCCAATGGGTAGAAAGGGTGGACGACACTCCTTGTCTAGGTCCATTTGCCCGCTTTTTGTGTGGTTTAAGGTTTGAACTTTTCCTGAACATGAGTTGTCCTTGGTCCATGATGTGTCCTTGACTTGCTTTGACATATTGCTTACCAACACATTTGCCATGATACCTCTTTTAACCTCATGGTTGCACCAAAAGTAGAAGTTGACTCGTTTTGAAGGTACCTCATCAATGCAAATGGGACATTAAAGGGGGAGTTAGTAGTTTCTTGACATGGAGTTGATTACGCTTGACTTGGAGGTCACAAGAGATCTTTTCACTGCCTTGGAGGATGTGGGTCACTGCATTAGGGAGCATTAATGCATCACAAACTGTGAGACCTCAATGAAGAACAATGGTCATGGCCAAATAGGTGTTCATACAGATGGATATGGTTGATTTGGGGAACAAAGAGTGCATTAAGATAATGGGAAACTGAGGGGAAAAGTACAATAAGCGATCACCTTTATAGGGCTACTCAACAAGTTCCCCATAAATCATCAGTGAGAGTAGATCCACCTCTTGAAGTTTGCATATCACTGTAGGAGATAAGAATGTTGCGTGATGCTTTCTTTCCCATACTATTTTTCTCTTTTCCTTAGGCACGGAATGTTGAATGAAATCCTTTCCTTCTAGTACTAACCTTTCTCTAGTGGCTTGTGGATTATACTAGCCTCATAAGGTGTCGATAATTAATATGCTCTACCATGTTGAGTGATGCTTTGTTTTTGGGAGGGTCAATTGTGAGAGAAACCTAGGCCTTACATGTTGAGGGTTTCTCAAAATATTAATAGTACCCTCATTCATACTTTTACTAATGAACCCTTTCTCTTATATCCTCTTTCTCTCTATTTGCTTTGCTTTCCCCTTTCCTAGGCTGCATCACCACTAATGGGTCTCTCTAGGTCGCCTTCTCAGGTAGGGCCCGACCTGAAATGGCTTCTCCTTAGATGGGACCAATCACCATTTCTCTCCTTTTCCTATTAGGGACTTTGGTCTTAGTTGTCGCATCCTATAGACTGCAGCTATGGGATCACATCTCCAACCATTGCTCCAATGCTTGCTTCCATTCATCTATTTCATTCTGTAGATAAAAACTAGGATTGTCAACTTTTTCTTCTTTCTTTCACTATTTGTGCTACAGACTTGTAATTCTCACCTCTTTCATTTCCTATCTTACCTAGTGTGTCCACCTCTTACTTCTTGGCTTCAGTTGTTCATCTCTATTTTTGTCCCCTCTTGCTTATTTGGTTTAGTTTTTTGATCCTGGATTTAGTAACTTTGATCTCTCTTTTCTCCACTAGTTCATCCCTATCTTTTCCACCTCTCCTTCCTTCTTTTTTCTCACCTTCACTCGCTTCTCACCCTCATTGAGACTGGCTATTGTTATCGCCTCCTTGTATGTGGAAAGAAATTTACTTTTATATTGTAGGCTGTGTTACCACAATCTAGCAGACCTCAAGGAGGGAAAGCATACGGGTCAAAAAGCTAAACTAAGTGATAATAATGGGATAATGTCCCATTGTCACCACAACCAGTGTCCCCTGCTCTTTATCGAATTTCACCAATGGGAGGAGTCTTGGTAGAAAGAAATCATCTTTTATTGATGTTCTAGGGTTTGAGGTACTAGGTGATGAGGTAGGACTTCTTAAGGGAAGGTCTATGTCATAATATGGAACTTCAAAAGGGTTTTCGCTCCCTATTAGAGACTTAGAAGAAAGATGCACAAGATCTGTGGTTTTGTGAATTATTGTGGTTAAAGGTATTCTTGAGAACAAGGCAAGGAGAAGAAAGGGCTTCTTATGATTTATTCCAATGAATACTAAGCTCATACAACCCTCAAAGAAGTCCCCAAGTCAAGGAATTTCAAACTAGGGTTTCCGTTCTAGGGCACACATCTAGTGTGCTTTTTACTTTTTCATCATCTTGCTTTTTATTTTGTGTGCATAACTTAAGGGTTAGAGATTGCTCTTATGGTTTAGCATTCGATTTTACCCGTTGAGATGAGATAATGTACTGCTCATTAGGGTTGGGACATAAAAGGTTTCCTTTTAATGAAATGTAGTATCAAGTGCTCAGGAACCGGGTGATGACCAATGAGGAGGGTAGAGCTCATGTTAGGATTTTTCCCATGCGCTAACTTCTATCTTGACCTTTTACATTTTGATTTTCTTCTTTTTCTTTCATTGTGACCATAATATGCTTTTCCATTCTTTTAGTTGCATTAAGCTCGAGGACAACATTTCTCCTACTCAAGGAGTGTGGACAAGAGAGTGCCAAATCCCAATGAACCAATGACAAGTTAGACCTGAAGAATGGAGGTGGTATAAGGGGCTTGTATGTGGTATGGAAAGTGGGCTGTATGATGAAGGGAAAGATGAACATGCTATTTCAATCTCTATTTCCCAAGTGCCCTTCCTACAACCCTAAGGCCTTAAGGGAGGTCACACTAGACTAGGGCTAAAGATTAACTCCCCTAGTAAGGTGAGAGAACAAATTTACAGTCAAGATCGATCAATCTTCTAAATCACCCCTTTATCAATACTAAATGCACAAAATAAACAAGTATAAGCACTCGATTGCAAAATGATCAAAGTACATTTTGAATAGAAGCTCACTTTCATCCAAGAGGAAATGTTGAATGGGGAGAGGTATGTGGTTGATGTAGATGGTGAAGGCATATAATCATCAAGAAATGGATATAAAAGGGTGATGGCTAGCTGGTTGTCCGAATGGCTATCAAATGCAGGAGAAAAGTTTTCTCCTATGGGGTTACTCATTTTGGTGGGTAACAAGCACATCATCAAAAATTCCAACGCCCAAGATTTCAAGCTCAACATTTCAGCATATGGATGATCATCAATAGGTGCAATATCACGTGGAAGTTGCTCAAGGCCCAACGATCATCTCTGTTGGGGCAACAAGGTTAGATTGTTTTGGTCTTCCTCTCTTTCATATCTAGCACTTAGGTTAGTTGTCTCATCAAAGGAAATTTATGAGATAACCCCATGTTAGTTTGGTTTCGTTTTTAATTGGTTGTTATCTACATGTTGTGAATTGTAATTAATCTATGGCACTAAGCATTTAATCAACGGTAAAATCCTAATGGACCTATTAACATTCCCCTTTCTCATTCGCTTTCTCTTAGTTCTTCTTCATTTTCTCTAAAATCGATTTGTAACACCTCTGTCCTTCCCTGTGGTAGCATATTCCCTCACTTTAACAATCATGCCACATTTTGCTAATTTTACTAATGAGTTGCCATTAACTCTTCTATATCTCAGGGGAAGCCTCTCTAATTCTTTTTGGTGGTAGGGATTTTAAATTTACTAACCCCTACGCTAGAGACCTATTACCACTCATATTAGTAGGCTTATAAAGGCTTGGCCAAGATTCCAAATGGTAAGCACACATTAGATGCCCCTAATGTCACCTAAGCACACTCTCCTCTCACTTTTGGCAAACTCCCAGAATTCCATAGGGGGTATTCCAAACTACACAAGCATCACCAAAAGTATTAGGATGACCAGAGCCTACAAACAATGAAATGATGGAGCTTAAGATTTAAAGAGAAAAAATAGATTTGATCTGATGTATGATATATTATTGTAGAAAACACAAACCAACGAAGAAAATACTAAATTTATGAATGAAGTAACCTTGACAAAAGAGCCACGATTGATTATGAAGGCCCTCAATAATGTTGGGATTTAAACCATGAAATGATGATTTACCTTGCATTTACACACCTGCAAACATGAAGTTTTGTAGAACCAACAAAGAAAAGTCGATTCTAGGGCCTCTCATAAGCCCAAAAATGCTATAGAAACTTATGAATATGAATTTGAGATGATATTATAGTGAAATATAATGAAAATAAACATACTAGCACTTCAAAGTATTGATTATTCAAAAATTTATTCAAATCTGGAAATTGTTACTCAATTTTGGGGCACCAATTCCCCGGGGGTTGAAAAATGAAAGTGTCCCAATTAGTATGAAACATGTTGCAATCGTTAGGACAACTAAAACACTTGCAAAGGTGAATGATATTCAACTAGAAAACCTTAGAAATGTTGCTGGGGATTAGAAGGGTTAGAATCAACTTTTCGTGTATCTCAAAGCAAGGGATTTTACCAACACTTGAGCTATAATTACTGAAGATAAAATCAGATTTCTAAAATCTCCTTCAAAACCCTTCCACATTTTTTAGATCAACATTAATGCAAGAAAGGAGAGGGGAATTATCTTTCTTAGATATTCAATGTGGCACACCATTCTAAAAACTGAGTCTAGAATCAAAATGTAATCAGTCAAATCTTATTTAGACATGAAAGTAAAAAAATTCTTAGGATCAATTTTTATCTTTGATTCTTATATTTTTCTCTAATTTATTTTTTATGTATTTTTTTCTATTCTCAAGGCTGTAATTTACTAAAAAGAGATGAGGAGTGTGCCTTATTTCCACTAGAGCTATGGGGTCAAATTTATGCTCATCTTAAGTTGGTTAGTCGATGCTTGTGGTTTATGGCTATAGGAGGAACACTAGATAAGTGACTTTTCATACAAAATATAGTTGGAGACCAAGTAAAATTACAACTTTTGTAATCGCATTACATAAATCCTTCAAATGAGGTGATATGTCCCACCAATTAGAGGATCAATTTGACAAAAGGAGGCCCGAATTGACCTAAGCATACAATGTTCCATCAAAGAATGGCTTAACTTGTTTGAAAAAGTACCTTGAGTGCTTAGGAATTCAAACTTTCCACTTTTCTTGCACAACGTTACTTGAACGAGGGCTTGGACATTTCCAACAGCTAGTATAATGTGGACAACCTGCTCAATTTTCCACGGCACGTAAGAATCGGGTTTGAGTCTAATATCACGATCACAAACACACTCAAATGCCACAACAAAAGCACTTTGCAGAATGGAATAACAAATAACAATGAATCAACTTGTACAAAAGACAAATTTTCAGACCACAACTTGTTATATATAAACTTAATACAACAATCGTAGGGCTCCCATACGATGGATCATGGCCCTTACATAGAACCCTAATACAAGAGACAACTAGGGCTTGGTGTCAACAACTATGACCACCAATCTTTCCTTGAGCAAAGTACTCTTGGCCTACTTGATCATAACAATCCTTTCAATCCACATACCATGAACACATCTAGCAGGTACTTTGCCTCCTCTTTTGTTGATCACTGTAACTTCTGCAACATCAAAATGCTTGCATTTCCATCTGTCAATTTGCTACTATCAACCACTCTTGGCTGCTCCAAGATGACTGAACATTGGCTTCTTGATCTTCCCACTAACAATGTCCTCTACTGCTCGAAAGGATCAAGTTCTTAGGGTCTTTACAATATGCCCTATTATGAATGAGTTTTCCCTCCTGCAACCCATTGAACTAGGGTTCACAAATCTTCCTCCTAATAGTTCATCAACTCCTCCAATGAACACTGTACATGAGGTCTTCTAGGGCTCTATTAAACTACCCTCTTAATAGTACCAAGCTTGCACCTTTATCACTGTAATAGGGCTCCACAAAACAACCCTCTTAACTGTCACACTTCTGCTTCTTATTGATAGCACTAGGGCATCTCAAATTTGTGTTCCTAAGGCCTTTAGGACAATCTTATCCAACCACTCCAGAGCAACTCTCCCTTCCAATGAAGCTGCTCCACGTTAACCCTATTTTATTTCATTGTATTAGCCCTATACTATGTGCATAAACTCACACTTTTGTACAACTACATGAGGTTGGATGTGGTCCACTTCAGGAGAGACATATGCATAGTATCTTTGTGCAATATACCCAAAATTTGTGTCCCAAATCACAGTCCATATGTCTCCTTCTTAGGGTCTCTTTCCTCTCTCCCATGGACGAAAAATCAGAGTGAAACTTATCATACTTCTGAGCAAACTCTTAAGGGCAGCATACCATTGAGAGAGGACTAATCAGGGCACAAAGATTGTTCTTCAAAAACTTGAACAACCCTTCCATCACCTAACAACAACTTATATCAACACACATCAACCTATTTTATAGCTCTACCACAGAACTAAACATCTCGATCTCTCTGTATCACTTTAGTTACTTCATACAGACCTATGGCGTCCCTGAAAATGACCAAACATGCCTCTATTCTCCTACACTGGTACTTGGGATAGGTTGACCCTTTCATGCAATAACACCCCCATTCATACTTGTACTCATGAACCCTTTCTCCTTTATACTTCTTTACTTCTTAATCAACTTGGGGAAGTCCTCCTATATCCTCTCTTTTTGTTTCATTTATTTCCCCTATCCTAGGTTACATCATCTCTAATGGGCCTCTCTAGGTTGTCTTCTCAGGTAGGGCTCGACTTGAGATGGCTTCTCCTTAGATGGGACCAATCACCATGCCTCTCCATTTCCTATTGGGGACTTTGGTCTTGGTGGTCGCATCATGTATATTGCAGCTATGGGATTGCATCTCCAAATATTGCTCCAATGATTGCTTCCACTCGTTTATTGCATTCCCTAGTTCAACACTAGCATTGCCAACTTTTTCTTCTTTCCTTCACTATTTGTGGTCCAGAGTTGTTAATTCTCACCTCTCTCATTTATTATCTCAACTAGTGTTGCGATCTCTTACTTCTTGGCTTGTGTTATTCATCTTTATTGTCTTCCCCTCTTCTGTATTTGGTTCAATTTTTTGGTCTTGGCTTCTGTAACTTTGATCTCTCTTTCCTCCACTCATTCATCCCTACTTTTGCCGCCTCTCCTTCCTTCTCCTCTTTTCACCTTCACTCGCTTCTCAGCCTTCATTAATATTTTCTATTGTTATCGCCTCCTTGTATGTGGCAACCCATTTACTTTAATGTTGTAGGTTGTGTTACCACACAATCTAGCAGGCCCTAAGTACGGAAAGCCTGAGGGTCAAAGAGCTAGACTAAGAGATAACAATGGGACAATGTCCCTGTGTCACCACAACAAGTATCCCCTGCTCTTTACGGACCTTCACCGATGGGAGGATTCTTGGTAGATAAACAATCACCTTTGATTGATGTTCTAGTGTTTGAGGTACTATGTGATGAGGTAGGACTTCTTAAGGGAAGCTTTATGTGATGGTATGGCACTCTAAAAGGGTTTTCGTTCCCTATTAGAGACCTAGAAGAAACTTGCATGAGATCTAGGATTTTGTGAATTATCGTGGTTAAAGGTACTCCCAAGGTCAAGGCAAGGAGAAGAAATGGCTTGTTATGATTTGTTCCAATGAACCCAAAGCTCATACAACCCTCAAAGAAGTCCCCAAGTCAAGGAAATGCAAACTAGGGTTTCCCTTCTAGGGCACACTTGAGGCAAGAGTTTCTATGGGTGAAAACAAAGGGGATGCTTGTCAACCATTGAGGACTTGCACTTAGACCCTAAGCTTGAAGTGTATGATCTCGGAATCCACCCTTCCACTCTAGAGAATTTCACTGGATGCCCTAAGCTAGCCGTCCAAGAAGAGGGGACTAAAGCTTCGGGAGAAGAAAATGTGGAGAAAGAAAGATTTGATCACGAAATGGTTTGGACCAGTGCCTTCTCCTTTGGGCTTATGGAGTCCTAGATGCTTCATATTTTCCATAATTGTCTCTAAGGACATCAAAATTGATGCCCTAGATACCAAACCTCAACAATTACCCGCTCCAAATTTATGGAGTTTTATGGAGGAAAAACAAAATTTCATCCACTAGAAACATTCATCACATGTCACGCTATGAGTAGCATGTGCAATTGACAACCAAATGGCTTTCAAAATAAATCTTCAACAATTAGGGAACAATATAACACTAATCTAGTTGCAACAATTCCATACATTAGACATTTTTCAAGATTGAAACTTCAACAAAAGGCAATTACAAGATGACAATATGATATATCCATCCACAATTCAAGAGAGCTTTAAAAAAGATCGAATTTCATCTCCAAATATCAAAATGCATCCAAGACATCCAATAGCTAATCCAAAGAAAAAGTTTGGATTTGCCATGAAGGCCAAAGTTCCCAAGTGTGATGATGATGCAAAACAAATGAAGTTGAGTTTTATTTATATGAGATCTAGAAGTTCGAATTATTAGCCCAACGTCCCTAACATTGTAAAAATGTGCAAATTACATGCCTTGGTCACAAGCCGACCAAGTAGCGTTTACAAATTATGAAATAACCATCCAACTACTCGTCGAATTGATGACATCGTGTTGATGTAGGGATGTTTGAGGGCCACGTTGAGTCCTCTTGGTGCCAAAGTGTGTGAGAGGGCTCCATAAATTATGAACATGGGGATGGCTCCTTACTCTTCATGCAAGTCATCATGTGGGGCCCCAAAATGACTTTGGGGAACAAAAGCTAGTCCCCTAGGTCTCTTGATGATAAAATAGCATGTGATTTCCCGATTCCAAGGGCTTCGACGATGGTGCTTGCCCTCCCATGTCCCAAGGGATGAGACAAACCTCTTTTGGGTCTTGGGTCAACTGCCATATAATGTTAAGTTGGTCAGGGCACATTGGTCCAAGCACATCTTGTCGTGAATAATGTAGGGCAATGAGAAAACTGCTAAAGGTGTTGAGTGTTCCCATGGCATGGAATGATGCTCTACACATGATGAGAGTTTAATGGCTCTCAATGCTTCACCTAGGGGTGTCAATATGATCCTCTGGTGGACCTGGGCCCCACTTAAGTTTCCCAACCCAAGAGGAAACCACCTAACAACCACATATAACACCAATGTGTATCCTCACAATTAGGTACAATAATTCATTAGTACATCTAAGTACTAAAAGTATTCCTGAGATCAAGGAAAGGAGAATAAAGGGCATCCTATGATTTATTCCAATGAATACTAAGCTCATACAACCCTTGAAGAAGTCCCCAAGTCAAGGAAATTCAAACTAGGGTTTCCGTTCTAGGGCAGACCTCTAGTGTGCTTTTTACTTTTTCATCATAATGCTTTTTATTTTGTATGCATAACTTAAGGTTTAGAGCTTGGTCTTATGATTTAGTATTTGATTTTACCTATCGAGTGGAGATAGTTTTTTGCTCATTAGGGTTGGGACATGATCAATAAGGAGGGTAGAGCTCATGTTAAGATTTTTCCCATGCGCTAACTTCTGTCCTAACCTTCTTTTACATTTTGATTTTCTTCTTTTTCTTTCATTGTGACCTTAATATGCTTTTCCATTATTTTAGTTGCATTAACCTCGAGGACAATGTTTCTCCTACTCAAGGAGTGTGGACAAGAGAGTGCCAAATCCCAATGAACCAGTGACAAGTTAGACCCGAAGAATGGAGGTGGTATAAAGGGCTTGTAATGTGGTATGGAAAGTGGGCAATATGATGTAGGAAAAGATGAACATGCTATTTCAATTAGTATTTCCCAAGTGCCCCTCCTACAACCCTAAGGCCTTAAGGGAGGTCCCACTAGACTAGGGCTAAATATTAACTCCCCTAGTAAGGTGAGAGAACATATTCATAGTCAAGATCGATCAATCTTCTAAACCACCCCTTTATCGATACTAAATGCACAAAATAAACAAGTATAAGCACTCGATTGCAAAATGATCAAAGTACGTTTTGAATAGAAGCTCACTTTCATTCAAGAGGAAATGTTGGATGGGGAGAGGTATGTGGTTGATGCAGATGGCGAAGGCATATGGCATATAATCATCAAGAAATGGATCTAAAAGGTTGATGGCTAGCTGGTTGTCCTAATGGCTATCAAATGCAGGAGAAAAGTTTTCTCCTATGGGGTTACGCATTTTGGTGGGTAACAGGCACATCATAAGAAATTCCAACGCCCAAGATTTCAAGCTCAACATTTCAGCATATGGAGGATCATCAATAGGTGCAATATCACGTGGAAGTTACTCAAGGCCCAACGATCATCTCTGTTGGGGTAACAAGATTAGATTGTTTTGGTTTTCCTTTCTTTCATATGTAGCACTTAGGTTAGTTATCTCATCAAAGGAGATTTATGAGATAACCCCATGTTAGGCTGGTTTCGTTTTTCAATTGGTTGTTATCTACATGTTGTGAATTGTAATTAATCTGTGTCACTAGGCATTTAATGAAGGGTAAAATTGTAATGCACCTATTAACATTCCCCTTTCTCATTCGCTTCCTCTTAGTTTTTCTTAATTTTCTCTAAAATCGAGTTGTAACACCTCTCTCCTTCTTCCCTGTGGTAGCGTATTGCTTCACTTTAACAATTGTGCCACATTTTGCTAATCTTACTAATGAGTTGTCATTAACTCTTCTATATCTCAGGGGAAGTCCCTCTAATTCTTTTTGGTGGCAGGGTATTTTAAATTTACTAAACCCCTACCCTAGAGACCTATTACCACTCATATTAGCAGGCTTATAAAGGCTTGGCCAAGATTCCAAATGGTAAGCACACATCAGATGCCCCTAATGTCACCTAAGCACACTCTCCTCTCACTTTTGGCAAACTCCCAAAATTCCATAGGGGGTATTCCAAACTACACAAGCATCACCAAAAGTATTAGTATGACTAGAGCCTACAAACAGTGAAATGATGAAGGCTAGGATTTAAAGAGAAAAAATAGATTTGATCTGATGTATGACATATCACTGTAGAAAACACAAACCAACAAAGAAAATACTAAATTTATGAATGAAGTAACCTTGACAAAAGAGCCACGATTGATTGTGAAGGCCCTCAACAATGTTGGTATTTAAACCATGAAATGATGATTTACCTTGCATTTACACTCCTGCAAACATGAAGTTTTACGGAAACCAACACAGAAAATCCGACTCTAGGGCCTCTCATAACCCAAAAATGCTATAGAAACTTATGAATATGAATTTGAGATGATATTATAATGAAATATAATGAAAATAAACATACTAGCACTTCAAAGTATTGATTATTCAAAAATTTATTCAAATCTGGAAATTGTTACACAATTTTGGGGCATCAATTCCCGGGGGTTGAAAAATGAAAGTGTCCCAATTAGTATGAAACATGTTGCAATTGTTTGGACAACTAAAAACACTTGCAACGGTGATTGATATTCAATTAGAAAACTTTAGAAATGTTGCTGGGGATTAGAAGGGTTAGAATCAACTTTTCGTGTGTCTCAAGGCAAGGGATTTTACCAATGTTTGAGCTATAATTACTGAAGATAAAATCAGATTTCTAAAACCTCCTTCAAAACCCTTCCACATTTTTTAGATCAAAATTAAATGCAAGTAAAGAGAGGGGACACTATCTTTCTTAGATATTCAATGTGTTACACCATTCTAAAAAATGAGTCTAGAATCAAAATGTAATCAGTCGAATCTTATTTAGACATAAATGTAAAAAAATTCTCAGGATCAATTTTTATCCTTGATGCTTATATTTTTCTATAATTTATTTTTTATGTATTTTTTTCTATTCTTAAGGCTTTCTAAATAATAAAAATTAAGGGTAATCGCAGAATTTAGTAATAAGAGATGAGGAGTGTGCCTTATTTCCACTATGGCTATGGGGTCAAATTCATGCTCGTCTTAAGTTGGTTAGTCCATGCTTGTGGTTTATGGCTAGAGGAGGAAAACTAGAAGTTAAATCACCTCAACGCTAATGAGGAAAAAGTTTTGAAATCAAGGACTACTAGAAAGGATCCTACTTAGGGGAAACCCGTCAACCATTAGCTCAACTATGATGCAAAGTACATTGAAACCCTTGGTGGGGAGCACTAGGACATGGGCAAACAAAGAGAGACAAACTCTACCTTACACCAACAAGAGAGATGTGCGAATAAAACCCTAGACATCCCTTTACAAGTGACAAAGTTGCTCTTCAAATTGATCAATCTAGTTAGTCTGTGTAGTATTTTTTAGTTATTTGCAAATTTCCGTAGGAATATTTGAAATCAACAAAGAAAGATAAACTTCAAGATGAACACCAAAGATTTCATGAAAATATTTCACATTATGGCAAAATGATCTCAACAATTCACAATGATTTGCAAAGGAGAGAGAGCTCTCCATTTATAGATGATGCTCTCAACACATTTCCTCCTTTTGCTTCAAAAGATAAGTGAGTTTTCATACACAATATGGTTGGAGACTATGTAAAATTACAATTTTTGTCATCGCATTACATGAATCCTTCAAATGAGGTGAGATGTCCCACCAATTAGAGGGATCAATTTGACAAAAGGAGGCCCGAATTGACCTAAGCATACAATTTTCCATGAAAGAATGGCTTGACATATTTGAAAAAGTATCTTGAGTGCTTAGGAATTCAAACTTTTCACTTTTCTTGCACAACGTTACTTGAACGAGGGCTTGGACATTTCCAACAGCTAGTATAATGTGGACAACCTGTTGAATTTTCCATGAAACATAAGAATCAGGGTTGAGTCTAATACCACGATCACAAACACACTCAAATGCCACAACAAAAGCACTTTGCACAATGGAATAACAAATAACAATGAATCAAGTTGGACACAAGACAATTTTTCAGACCACAATTTGTTATATACAAACTTTACTAAAACAATCTTAGGGCTCCCATACGATGGATCATGGCCCTTACATAGAACCCTAGTACAAGACACAACTAGGGCTTGGTGTCAACAACTATGACCACCAATATTTCCCTTAACAAAGTACACTTTACCTACTTGATCATAACCGTCGTTTCAGTCCACATACCTTGAACACATCTAGCAGGTACTTTGCCTCCTCTTTTGCTGATCAATGCAACTTCTACAACATCAAAATGCTTGCATTTCTAGCTGTCAATCTGCTACTATCAGCCACTCTTGGCTTCTCCAAGATGACTGAACATTGGCTCTGTGATCTTCCCACTAACAATGTCCTCTACCTCTCCAAAGGATCAAGTTCTTAGGGTCTTTACAATATTCCCTATTATGAATGAGTTTTTCCTCCTGCAACCCATTAAACTAGGGCTCACAAATCTTCTTCCTAATAGTTCATTAGCTCCTCCAATGAACACTGTACATGAGGTTTTCTGTGGCTACATTAAATTGCCCTCTTAATAGTACCAATCTTGCACCTTTATCGTTGTACGAGGGCTCCACAAAACAACCCTCATAACTGTCACGCTTCTGCTTCTTGGTTATAGCACTTGGGCATCTCAAATTTGTGTTCCTAAGGCCTTTAGGACAATCTTATCCAACCACTCCAGAGCAACTCTCCCTTCCAATGAATCTGCTCCACGTTAATCTTATTTTTCCTTCATTGTATTAGCCCTATACTATGCGCATAAACTCGCACTTCTGTACAACTACCTGAGGTTGGATCTGGTCCACTTCAGGAGAGACATATGCATAGTATCTTTGCGCAATAGACCCAGAATTTGCGACCTAAATCATGGTCTATATGTCTCCTTCTTAGGGTCTCTTTCCTTTCTCCCATGGAGAAAAAATCAAAGTGAAACTTATCATACTTTTGAGCAGACTCTTAAGGGCAGCGTACCATAGAGAGAGGACAACTAGGGCAGAAAGATTGTTCTTCAAAACCTTGAACAACCCTTCCAGCACCTTAGTTACTCCATACAGACCTTTGGCGTCCCTAAAAACGACCAAGCATACCTCTATTTTCCTACACTGGTACGTGGGATATGGCGACTCTTTCATGCAATGACACCTCCATTTATCCTTGTACTCATGAACCCTTTCTCCTTTATACCTCTTTACTTCTTAATCAACTTGGGTAAGTCCTCCTATATCCTCTCTTTTTGTTTCATTTATTTCCCCATTCCTAGGTTACATCACCTTTAATGGGCCTCTCTAGGTCGTCTTCTCAGGTAGGGCCTGACCTGAGATGGCTTCTCCTTAGATGGGACCAATCACCATTCCTCTCCTTTTCCTATTAGGGACTTTGGTCTTGGTGGTCACATCCTGTAGACTGCAACTATGGGACCACATCTCCAACCATTGGTCCAATGGTTGCTTCCACTTGTATATTGCATTCCCCAATTCAACACTATCATTTCCAACTTTCTCTTCTTTCCTTCACTATTTGTGGTCTAGAGTTGTCAATTCTCACCTCTTTCATTTGTTATCTCAACTAGTGTTGCGACCTCTTACTTCTTGGCTTCATTTGTTCATCTTTTTTGTCTTCCCATCTTTGTGTATTTGGTTCAATTTTTTGGTCTTGGCTTTAGTAACTTTGATCTCTATTTCCTCCACTCATTCATCCCTACTTTTGCTGCCTCTCCTTCCTTCTCCTCTTCCCACCTTCACTCACTTCTCAGCCTTCATTAATATTTTTCTATTGTTATCGTCCCCTTTTATGTGGCCAGCCATTTACTTTAATGTTGTTGGTTGTGTTACCACACAATCTAGCAAGCCCTAAGGACGTAAACCTTAAGGGTCAAAGAGCTAGACTAAGAGATAACAATGGGACAATGTCCCACTGTCACCACAACAAGTATCCCCTGCTCTTTACGGACCTTCACCTATGGGAGGATTCTTGGTAGATAAACAATCACCTTTAATTGATGTTCTAGGGTTTGAGGTACAATGCGATGAGGTAGGACATCTTAAGGGAAGCTTTATGTGATTGTATGGCACTCTAAAAGGGTTATTGTTCCCTATTAGAGACCTAGAAGAAATTTGCACGAGATCTAGGGTTTTGTGAATTATCGTGGTTAAATGTACTCCCAAGGTCAAGGCAAGGAGAAGAAAGGGCTTCTTATGATTTGTTCCAATGAACATAGAGCTCATACAACCCTCGAAGAAGTCCCCAAGATAAGGAAATGCAAACTAGGGTTTCCCTTCTCGGGCACACTCGGGGCAAGAGTTTTTATGGATGAAAAGATATGGGATGCTTGTCAAACATTGAGGACTTGTCCTAAGACCCTAAGCTTGAAGTCTATGATCTCGGAATCCACCCTTCCACTCTAGAGAATTTTGTTCGATGCCCTAAACTAGCCGTCCAAGAAGAGGTGACCAAAAATTCAGGAGAAGAAAATATGGAGAAAGAAGAAATTGATCACGAAATGGTTTGGACCAGTGTCTTCTCCTTTGGGTTTATGGAGTCTGAGATGCTTCATATTTTCCATAATTGTCTTTAAGGAGGTCAAGAATTGATGCCCTAGATACCAAATCTCAACAATTAGCCACTCGAAATTTATGGAGTTTTATGGAGGAAAAACAAAATTTCATCCACTAGGAACATTCATCACATGTCATGCTATGAGTAGCATGTGCAATTGCCAACCAAATGGCTTTAAAAATAAATCTTCAATAATTAGGGCACAATATAACACTAATCTAGTTGCAACAATTCCATACATTAGACATTTTTCAAGATTGAAAATTCAACAAGAGGCACTTACAAGATGACAATGTGATATATCCATGCACAACACAAGAGATAGCTCCAAAAGAAATCGAATTTCATCTCCAAATATCAAAATGCATCCAAGACATCTAATAGCTAATCCAAAAGAAAAAGTCCGGATTTGGCAAGAAGGCCGAAGTTCCCAAGTGTGATGATGATCCAAAACAAACGAAGTTGAGTTTTATTTATATGAGACCTATTAGCCCAAGGTCCCTAACATTATAAAAATGTGCAAAATACATGCCTTAGTCACAAGCCGACCAAGTAGCGTTTACAAATTATGAAATAAACATCCAACTGCTCGCTGAATTGATGACATTGTGTTGATGTAGGGTTGTTTGAGGGCCATGTTGAGTCCTCTTGGTGCCAAAGTGTGTGAGAGGCCTCCATAAATTATGAACAAGGGGATGGCTCCTTACTCTCCATGCAAGTCATCATGTGGGGCCCCAAAATGAGTTTGGGGCTCAAAAGCTAGTCCCATGGGTCTCTTGATTATAAAATAGCCTGTGATGCCCCAATATCGAGGGCTTCGACGATGGTGCTTTCCCTCCCATGTCTCAAGGGATGAGACAAACCTCTTCTGGGCGTTGGATCAACTGCCATATAATGTTAAGTTGGTCAGGGCACATTGGTCCAAGCACATCTTCTCGTGAATAATGTAGGGCAATGAGCAAATTGCTAAAGGTGTTGAGTGTTCCCATGGCATGGAATGATGCTCTACACATGATGAGAGTCTAATGGCTCTCAATGTTTCACCAAGGGGTGTCAATATGATCCTTTGTTGGACTTGGGCCCTGCTTATGTTTGCCAACCGATGATGAAACCACCTACCTATCACATATAACACCAATGTGTATCGTCACAATTAGGTACAATAATGCATTAGTACATCTAAGTGAACCAAGATTATATCTCAAGGGCACATTGAGACTTCATAGTGGGCTTCCTTTCCAAATTTAGTGTTACCTCCCTAGGTAGGAGTGGGTAATAAACAACCCTATTAGGTGTTCCCAGTCCCAAAGGGAAAAGAGAAGTCCTTGGTACGTCATTTAATTGATAGGTGTCGTGTGAATGATGATGAATGGATGAGGACACTGAGGTCTCAAGGCCAAATGCCATGGGTTCAAGGATGGCAATGGTGATTATTTGGGTGTATAGATGTAGGAGGGAGCAATCGTTGATACATGAGTTAACTCATACTTTGTTTTACCACCCTTCTTTACTATCTTTTTTCCTTTTCTTGATTTTTCTTTGTATTACTGGTTTGGGCTCCAGGAAATGAGAGCATGTTGTGTATGATATAAGTAGTTATCAACCCCTTAATGTAGGGTCGTTCATCACCCAACAGGGGTTGGGATGTGCATGGGTTCCTCAATGATTTTGGGGCACTCATAGGGCCCTAGGAACTAGGGTAATTGCCATAATAAGGGGTAGATCTCATGCTAGACTTTTTCCCATGTGCGATATTAAATGTCCCAACCATCTTTTGCATTTTATAATATTCTTTTTCTTTTGTTTCTTGCTTGTGACCAGGGCATGCTTTTAACATTCTTTTAGCTGCATCAACCTCCCAGGCAACATTTCCAGGCCCGACCTAGACATGTGGACAAGGGGAGTGGGTGTGTGAGTGCCTTGTGGACCCATAGAAGGAATATGATGAAATAGGGGTTGTATTACGCGGAGGGGAGGGAAAAATGTGGATGGGGAAAACGCGACCGCACTACCAAAATCAAGGTTTCCCAAGTAGTGCCCTTCTTAAAGCCTCAGGCCAATAAAGGAGATCCCACAGGACTAGGATTGAGGATTAACTTGCCCCATTTGAGGTGAGGGAACAAAACTATGGTGAAAACCCTTCCTTTTTTGCAAGTCACTCAATAATCCATTCCCAGGATGCCCAAGGAAAAACAAGCATAAGCACCTGATTGCACAATGAAGAACATAGCTTTTGGGTTGGATATCCCAGCTTCAAACATATGTTCTCTAAAGATGGGTGAGGGGACATATGGCTGATGCAGGGAGGGAAGATCAAATTGCACAATGTATCAGCGACATTGATGGTTGTTAGGGGCTATCGGCTATTTTCTCAAGAGAGATCTAGGAGAAATTTGTCTCTTATGGGGTCACCGACTTTTGGTGGGTAACATGAATTTTTGGCATTGAGATTACCACACTCGCATATTTTCTCGTATCTCAACAATCTCCTACATCATCAACTACCATCAAGTACAAGTATGGATATTCTAATTCTTCTCGCTTTCCTTTCTATTTTCATTTATATTTTTGATATTTCACATTCTAGTTATGAAATTGTGTTACCACCCAAACCCTCCCTTTAAATGACAATGCCTTATATACACGTGGGACACTAGGGCTAATGGAAGGTACAAGATAGACCTTATGGATAATGGAAGAGTGATACCTAGTGTAACCTTAGTATCTTCTTCACACGTTGTAGGTCAATTGCTCTCTGACATAGGGGGAAATACATAAAAGAAACTAAGTCTAATGAATGATAATAATTTCAAAGTGTTGTAGACTTATGATTAATATGATTTGTGATATTTCATGATCTATATTGCAAATTTATGCAATAGAAAATAAAAGGATGGGATTTTTTTTGTTTTTGAGAGTGGTTGAAAGGAAACAATAATGTTGAAATTTTAAACTAGAATTATGACTATGGGGTCTAAAATACAGATTTGGAGTGTTTCTTGTTTAATAATGATTGGGACCGACAAAATTGCAAATTGCATATTGTCTCCAACCTTTTCTTGTTATCAATTGATGCAAAATTTTTCTTTGAAAGGGCTTGTTACTGCAAACCTCGTGGCAATAGGAGAATGGCCACCACTGACACCTCAACAACCTCTCCCCAGCAATATAGTGGTATATTGCACCACATGAAAGAATTCTGTGTATGTGGATCACCTAGAGTATATTCAACAAGGAAGGTTTAAATGATGGGGCATGTTTTCATAGAAACGAGTCTAGAATCAAAATGTAATCGTTTAAATCTTATATAAACATAAAAGTGAAGAAATTCAATGGTTTACTTTTTATTTTTCTGATTACATTTTTCTAGATATTATTTTATGTATATATTTTAAATTTTTCTATTCTCAGGGCTTTTTGAATAATAAAAATTAAGGACAATTGCAGAATTTTATAAAATGAGATGGTTGTTTGGTGGAATAAGGAGTGTGCCTTATTTCCACTAGGGCTGTGGGGTCAAATTGATGCCCCTGTTGAGTTGGTTGATCAATGCTTGTTGATTATGGCCGAAGGTGGATTCCCAAAATTTAAATGAGCTCGCGCTTAATCAAGAACATGTTTTGAAACCAAGCCCTACTAGAAAGGATTATACTTAGGGAAAATCCTTCAACAAATAGCTCTATTATGATGCAAAATAAATTGAAGCCCTTGGTGAGGAGCACTAGGGAATGTCTCAACAAGTACAAATAAACTCTACCTTACACCAACAAGAGAGATGTGCAAGTAAAACCCTAGACATCCCTAAGCAAGTGATAAAGATTTCTTTCAAATGGATTGATCTAGTTAGTTTTTGTAGTATCCTTTAGTGTTAAAATTGGCAACTAGGTCCAAACTCCATGTGGGTCTTCTAATTTATGGTAGGTGATATTTTTCTTGGATTCCTCTCGTCGAGAGGTGTAGGATTAATCTAAAGATCGTCCGATTCCGACATGTATTCATGGAGATATGAATTTATTTATGTTATGTGACAAATCGTCAATGTCTGCCAGCAACCAAATTACCACAACTTGTCCTCAACGATTTATTATAAATAGAGGTGGCCTTCAAGTGATTTGGTGACTCATCTCTTATGATCTCTCTCTCCACTCCTCCGGGTTTTAGTGGAGAGAGTGGCCTAGAAGAGAAGGCTCTACGCTGCCCTAATGAAGATCAAATCATAGCCATGGAAGAAGCCTTAACATAGTCATGGAAGAAGCTTTAACACTGTCATGGAGGAGAGGCTTTAATGCAGTGAAGAAGGCTTCCATACATAGTCCTAAGGAATGGCATCTAACCTTACCTTAGCCGCAGTAAGGAAGAGTCGTAGGTACCTGGGATAGGTCGAATCTTTCATGCAATAACACCCCCATTCATACTTGTACTCATGAACCCTTTCTCCTTTATACTTCTTTACTTCTTAATCAACTTGGGGAAGTCCTCCTATATCCTCTCTTT
Source organism: Pinus taeda (assembly GCA_000404065.3). NCBI lineage: Eukaryota > Viridiplantae > Streptophyta > Pinopsida > Pinales > Pinaceae > Pinus > Pinus taeda. Next base: position 1,807 of record APFE030304717.1, on the reverse strand, counting down.
TTGTTTCATTTATTTCCCCTTTCCTAGGTTACATCATCTCTAATGGGCCTCTCTAGGTCGTCTTCTCAGGTACGGCCTGACTTGAGATGGCTTCTCCTTAGATGGGACCAATCACCATGCGTCTCCATTTCCTATTAGGGACTTTGGTCTTGGTGGTCGCATCTTGTAGACTGCAGCTATGGGATCGCATCTCCAACCACTGCTCCAATGGTTGCTTCCACTCGTTTAGTGCATTCCCTAGTTCAACACTAGCATTGCCAACTTTTTCTTCTTTCCTTCACTATTTGTGGTCCAGAGTTGTCAATTATCACCTCTTTCATTTGTTATCTCAACTAGTGTTGCGACCTCTTACTTCTTGGCTTGAGTTGTTCATGTTTATTGTCTTCCCCTCTTGTGTATTTGGTTCAATTTTCTGGTCTTGGCTTCGTTAACTTTGATCTCTCTTTCCTCCACTCATTCATCCCTACTTTTGCCGCCTCTCCTTCCTTCTCCTCCTATCACCTTCACTCGCTTCTCAACCTTCATTAATATTTTCTATTGTTATCGCGTCCTGGTATGTGGCAAGCCATTTACTTTAATGTTTTAGGTTGTGTTACCACACAATCTATTAGGCCCTAAGTACGGAAAGCCTAAGGGTCAAAGAGCTAGACTAAGAGATAACAATGGGACAATGTCCCATTGTCACCACAACAAGTATCCCCTGCTCTTTATGGACCTTCACCGATGGGAGGATTCTCGATAGATAAACAATCACCTTTAATTGATGTTCTAGTGTTTGAGGTACTATGTGATGAGGTAGGATTTCTTAACAGAAGCTTTATGTGATGGTATGGCACTTTAAAAGGGTTTTCGTTCCCTATTAGAGACCTAGAAGAAACTTGAACGATATCTATGGTTTTGTGAATTATCATGGTTAAAGGTATTCCCAAGGTCAAGGCAAGGAGAAGAAAGGGCTTCTTATGATTTGTTCCAATGAACACAAAGCTCATACAACCCTCAAAGAAGTCCCCAAGTCAAGGAAATGCAAACTAGGGTTTCCCTTCTTGGACACACCTGGGGCAAGAGTTTTTATGGATGAAAACACAGGGGATTCTTGTCAAACATTGAGTACTTGAGCTAAGACCCTATGCTTGAAGTCTATGATCTCGGAATCCACCCTTCCACTCTGTTGACCACTACGTGTCAACTACCCATAGCAGTACACCCCCTTTTTCGCAACAGGGATAATGCTTGATCGACGTGTCCGTGCCATTTGACTGTCATCATCATCTCGATCATGTTATGTTGTAAACCTAGTCTGCATGTGTAAATTGTAAATAATCTTAGCATATCTGAGTCTTGTATGTAAATTGCCTAGGCAAACCTAATTTTCTAGTGATAATCTACGTTCCGTAAGGTTTTTTGTCTCACCGATCCATGATCGACAGAGTTTTCCTTTAGCATAATCCCAAAGCCGGAATGGATTTTGTCATTAGAATCTTAGGGGAATCGTAGTGTGCTTTGAGTCTATGTAAAAGTAATTTTGAAATAATCCTAACTATTTGGTTAGGTTATTACAAATTGCTTGATCTGCTAGAGTATGTTTGTGTCGCAGAACTGGGTGGTCTATGAGGGTCTATGTCAAATGGGTTTTCCCCCTTGAAATGTAAAATTGTAAAAGTCATGATGTAAAGTGTCTTTAGGGTTGGAAAATCTTTTATCCCCTCATGAGTCCTAAGTCCTAGGTCCTAGGTGATTTTTCCAAAGGCTAAGTTCGAGGATCCAGAAATAAAAAATGAAAATAATAAAAATTAAAAATAATAAAATT